>CABHPR010145498.1:13604-26944 GCA_902168415.1 Peromyscus melanophrys
AGATAGATAGATAGATAGATAGATAGATAGATAGATAGATAGATAGAGAACTTATTGGCACAGGCCTTTTGAAACGTCAAAACCTGCCACCCACCAACACACATCCTTCAACAAGGACACACCTTTTATCCTTCCCAAGTAGTTCCACCAACTGAAAACTAAGTGTTCAAATATATGAGCCCACCCTAAGAACCACATTCTATTCCCTGGCCTCTATAAGCATGTAACTATAATGCAAAATGAATTTTGCCCAACTTTAAAAGCCCCCATATTCTTTCAGTCTCAGCAGTTTAAAAGTGCAAAGTCTGTTCAGGGACTCAAAGTCTGTTCAGGGACCCAGTCTCTTAACTGTAACCCCATATAAAACCAAAGACCAATTACATACTTCCAACACACAGTGGCACAGAATATACATTACCATAGAAAAGGGAGGAAAAGCAGCACAATGAGGAGACACTGGGCCAAAGCAAGGCTGAAACAAAGCAGGAAAACCTCTAAACCTTAGTTCCATGCCTGCTGTGAAAGGGCTTAGATAGCTCTGCACTCCCAGAGTTAATGACTGAAACACAAACTCCCCTGTGCAGGTTCACCTCCAGTGTGCAGCACTCTTGGGCAGCTATCACTCAGCTCTGGCATCTCTAACATCTTAGAGTCTCCAGCACACATCCAAGCTCCACTTTCATGGCCTCAGGAAATGGCTTCCCAGGGCCTCAATGCAGGGCCTCCTCATCTACACCAGGGCTCAGCAGCTACCCTTAAACCTGGATGAAGGTTTCCAAAGTCTTTTGTGTGCCCTTCCTGACTCTAAAGCCAGAACCAGGCTGCCAATACTGTCAAGTTCTGCTGTGCACCTGGGACGGAACCCGACCCCTTCCTTCAATTACTTTGCAGAAGCTTTGATTTGTTGTTGCTTTCTGGGGACAGATAATTCCTTAGGCCTTTCATTTCACAAGTTGCAGAATTAACTGGATGGGGACCGACCCTGAGGGCAACACTGTCTCTATTCCATTTCTGCTCATCTCTTTCAGCACAAGCCTTAGCTCTAACATTAAATTTCCCGGTTCTCTTTCTCTCCTCAAACTATACATTTTGTATTTCTTTTTGCCCCAGTTCTTTTTTCCTGTAGACCAGCATAAGAGTGATCACTAATAACCACATGCCACAGTCAATATTAGGATGTCTTGGAATCTCCTCTACCAAAGAAATGAGTCCAAAGCTCTTCAGTTTAGCTTCAGGCAGATTCTTGGGACAAGGGCAGATAGCTGCCACATTCCTTGCCAAACTATCACAAGAATGGTCTTTAGCCCAGTTTGCAAATATTGTTTCCCTCTGAAACCCCTTGAGCTGGGGCTCCATGGTCCACATTGCTCTTGGCAATATTGTCTTCCAAGATCCTACTAGATGCTCCATTAAGCCCTAATTACCATGTCTAACCTCTTCTCTAGTCTAAAGTGCCAAAGTCTTCTCATTGCTCTGAAACCTATTGGACCCACCGAGGTTTCCTAGTGGCTTTATGCCGCAAGATTGCATAAGGGAATATTGGACCACGGGCCTGAGTACCAGGTGCTTGGAAGGGTCTACACTTGGTTGTATCTAGCAAAGGGGAGGTCTTTTGCCCCTCCCCTTGGCATTGTTATAAAAAGCCCTTTTGAATAAAGTTCTAGGCTGGTGGGTTTTGACCCAGGCCCTCACGAGGCTATCCTGTGTTTTCTGTCTTTCCTTTAATGGTCTAGGTATCTCTTTCTATCTAATATTTGTCACTTCTCCCTACTCGAGTACCCTGAGTCGTAAAAGTGGGGGCTGGTCCACCACAGAAACCAAGCATGATCAGGCCTGTCCCAGCAAGACAGCACTCTCTGATACTACATCTGCTTTAGTTACTGGGAAGAGACACCATGACCAAGGCAACTTACAGAAGAAAGAGTTTAATGGGCTCACAGTCTCAGAGGATGAGTCCAGGACCATCATGGTGGGGAGCATGGCAGCAGGTAGGTTGGCATGGTGCTGGAGCAGTAGCTAAGAGCTCACATCTGATCCATTGACGTGAGGCATGGGGCAGAGAGAGAAGTATGGTTTAAAAAGGGACACACCCACAAAAAGATCTCTAATGCTTTCCATTTGTTCTATTCTGTAGCATGAAAACCCTTTAAAAAGGCACTTAAACTGATGTTCGCACATTTTCCTAGCTCTTGTTTTAGGACTGCTGCCCCGGGACCCAGGCACATGGACCCAGCCCGCGTGTCTGACTAGTCTACGCCAATGAAAGGAAAACATTATCCAATGGTAAAGGCTAAAGTCACGGCTGTGCCGTTCAGTGCTATTTGCCATGGTCACTCTTACACCTCGACCCTGAGCCGATCCTCTGGGAGGTGGGGCTGGTGTACTGGGGGGACCAGAGGGGGCGTGCACTTCACAATGGACATTCTGTCACGGAATGAGACTGGTCTGTGACAGAACTGCCACAGCAGGTCTAGCCAGGCTCAGTCACTAAGTCATTAGTAAAGCAAGGGCTTGCAGAGTTCTGGGAAGATGAGAAGGAAGCATCCGAGAATTTTGGGAAGTCTACGCAATCCTCTCCCCCGTGAGGCTTACCACCAGCCCTCTAGTTATCCAACCAGCATTCACCTCATCCCTTCTCAGCCACCCACCCCTCGGCCTATTTTTCATTCCAATCCTCTGTCTGTTTTCTACCCTACCTCTTTCCCTGCCCTGAAGAACACTTCCTACTTCCCCACCTTAATCATGGCTATGCCCAGCTCCTCCTGTGTAGACAAACTTTTCTCTAAGCGCCCTGCTGTCTTTGAACCCTCTTCCTGTTTGTCTACCCTCATGGCTGCCTCTCCTAAGAGATCACCACTGGATAGTTGCCTAGTCTCTCTTTCCTATCAAGAAGCTGGCTCCCCACAGCCAGACTGGGTAAGTCTAAAACCTCAGACAAGGAATCCTTGCAGATGGTTCACTTCAGAAATGCCAAGATTGTGTTCCTAGCAGCCCATTGTGTGAGCACAGGGAAAGCAATGTAGTCAGCTGACGGTCTGGATCTCATCTCCTGATTTTTGTGTTGGCCTCTCCTCTCACTGAATCCGGTCAGAACTGAGAAATGGCCCAGAGGGTTTAGAGAAATCAGAATCCCAAGAAAGGTTTTCCACAGTCATCAGAAAGCCTTCTTTTGGAGAGATCCACACATGGTTTCTGAATGTCTTTTCCGCAAATCCTTCAGGAATTGAAGAGTTCTTCAGATACAGAGCCTGGAACTGGAGGAAACAGATGGGACCCCACAGCCTTGGTAAGCATGGATTAGTGAGCACGAGGAAGCTCAGCAGTGTTGCAGGTGACAGCTAAGAGGAGCAGGAGCCAGCCTGGCCTGAGTTTGACTGAGTTCTGGGTTCAGCTGAAGATTAGGCTCCATTGGGAGGATAATCTTCAGCCATTTCATGACTCAGTTTCTTTGCCATGAAATGGAAATACTGTGGAGCAAGTTCTTTTCCTAGTGGTTAACGATGTAATGACAAATGCTAGCATTGTGTGAGGACACCAGGAAAGGCCTAAAATACTTCACAAGAGAGAAAAGGAAAATCCAGGCAATGAAGGAGTAAGGTATTCAATTAGAGCACTTCAAACACACACAGGCACACATGTTGCAGAGAAAAGTGTTACTGTCAAATGAGTTAATTATGCAACTTTCCAGTCGAATGAACATATTGTAGTTGTAAAGTATTGTGTTGTCTCAAGAGGAGGGTTGTGCTCTGAGAGTGTATCTGGACGGTAAATCCAGGGCAATCAGCAAGAAGTTTACAAAGGAGGTATAACTGACAGGGGAGAAGAAAATGCTTCCCATAAAACACTCGTGCAAATCTGGGAAACAGCCTGTGCTGAGAGGAGAGCAACACAGTACAGGAACGACAGACAGCAGACAGTTCCAGATGCAGCAGATAATGATGCAAAAACTATATGGCATATTACATCCACCAGTTAAAGGACTGAAATGGCATCCCTGAACAAGACAAGACCCACCAACTTGCTGTCTATGAGAAAACTGGTTTGAATAAGGACACATTTATGTTAAAAATCAAAGGCTGGTGTGGCTTCTGAGCAGACCTCCCTCCTGTTGTGGTCTGCGGATTCCTCCTGCTTGATAAACCGGAAGAATCATCTCTTCTCCAATTGCCTGAGTCTCCCCAGTGCTGTAAACGGTATGCGAGGCCTTTGGAAGATGCGCTCATACAGCACTGACTCTTTTCCTAGTTCCTGATTCAGGGAAGCTCCCCCAGGTCCCAGCAAGTTTCCCCTGTCCCTTGCTTTACCATCTGAAGGGAGATGCCTCTGTTATCCCAAGCACACACTACAGTTACTAGAGCTCCGTTTCTTTTATTTGCCACTTGCCCTGATCACTCAGAGTAGACAGGGGAGCTTCTTGCCTGGTTGGTCAGGTTGATGCACGGGACGAAGAGGGAGGCAATGGTGGTGCTTCATAGTGTCTGTCAGGCACAACGGAACATGAGGTGACCCGGAAGGTGACTGCTCCAGCAGGTCTGGCACAGGCAAGGTCCCTCTCTGCTTTTACTGGAGAGGTTTAGAGAGTCTTCCGGAAAGATGACAAAGTGACTTCCTAGCATTTTATATATTCAACTGATTTCTCACTCCTACCCTTTCTCCCTGTTCCTGTTCCACCTGTCTTGACCCCCGTCCTGTCCTGTCGGCTCTGTAGCCTTCAGCCTGTCCCCAGCCAACCCATCCTTTCTGTTCTCTGTGCCACCCTCCCACTCTGATACACAGCCCCCCCCATCATCCCACCTTATCTCTATGCCTAGCTCTTCCTCTTTCCAGACTTTTCTCTGAGAACCCTGTTCACCTTTGTTTCCTTCACCAGTGGACCCAACTTTCCCTAACATTTCGGTTCAATAGTTTCTTATTCTCTTATCCCCACACAAAGCCAGCCACCCTCCACTAGACGGGATGAGTCAGTCTTCCTCCATGGGAGGGGTTACCCACCATACCTGAGGTTCAGCAGTGTCAAGGCTGTGCCTTCCGAACAGACTGACACAGGGTGGCGGGAGGTGGGGAGGGTGACATTAGCCAGCATGCCTTTCAGAGCATCACTGTATCCATTTCCTCACTGGCTTTTTTCCCCCCTCTATTTGATCATACCTGAAATGTATCTCAGAGATGAGTGAAACCAGTGCCCTGAAGATTTTACTGCCAACTGTCACGCTAATGGTCTAGCTTTTACCTGATACACTGAGGGACCTACAACTGGCCATGGATCCTGTTCACTGTTTCCTCAGGTACCAGGGGAGCAGCACCCAGAAACACAGACTGGAAACCGTGAAGTGGAAGAGACTCAAGCCCTGGCTAAGCCTGACGCCTTCACTCAGTACGTACAGCAGTGGAGGTGCTGTCTGAAAAGACAGGGCGGAGGTTCAGGCCTGCTGAGGTTTCAATCTGGACTCAGTTTACCACTTGGTTTGGCTGGGAACCACTGTGATGACACAGTAATCTTGTCATAACTGGAGACTTGACTGTGGTCTGGGGCTGGTTAGGAGGGGCAAATAAGCAGCCTTGATGATTTCTCAGTGGTGCCTGTCACACCGAAAGGCCTCAAGAAATGGAGGCGTCGACTTGTGGATTTGGGTTTGCATGACTAACATTGGCTTATATAGAGATGGAGTTGGAAATCTAAAAAAAGTCAGGTCTGTCGGAAAAAATACCTCAGGATAGCCTAAGTTCTCAGTCAAGAACACAATTTTTATCAAATAACAGTTTTGGCATGGAGAAAGGAGAGGGTAAGATAAAAGCTTACCCCCATTGGCAAGTCAGGAAACTCAGACCCTCACACTACTTCCACTTTCATAGATTATAACCTGGTGTGCATGGGCAGACACTAGGGTGTGGAAGGGCTGCAACTTGAATTTGCCAGGCCATTTCATAACAAATTCATCAAGATAAGAAGCACAGGTGTGAGCTGGGGGTGGTGGCGCACGCCTTTAATCCCAGCACTTGGGAGGCAGAGGCAGGTGGATCTTTGTGAGTTCAAGGCCAGCCTGGTCTATAAAGCAAGTTCCAGGACAGACAGAGCTACACAGAGAAACCCTGCCACTTCTGCACATTTCAGATCAGAGGCTGCACTTGTCCAAGCTACAGATGCTCAACAAGTTCCACATGCTTGTTCATCATTATAAAACTGGGGACAATGCTCCTCTATTGGCAAACACAATACCCCAATGAATATTAGATCCAGGAGTTCTAGATCTTTAAGAAGTAATTAATCTGGAGTTCCAGAACAATGTGGCTATGGCTGGAAGAGACTTGACTGTCCCCCATGTAGGAGTCTTTGCCCTGGAGGGGCTTACATTCTTTAATATGGGGAAAGAGAAAGTCATACCCAATGAGAAAGTTTGCCCCGTGTCAACTTGTAACATTTGCTGAATTTTTGTCTTTTACATTAATTGCATAGAATAGGTTCTCTAAAATTCATTGAGGTTTTCTTCTTTCATTCACTTCTTGGTGAGACTTCAACAGACCCATTCTTTCATTAAATATGCATTAAGATTGCATCCTTCCTATAAGCGGGATACATCCCCAGGATCTAGTAAGGCAAGCAAGCAGAAGGAATAGCTTAGTTCCAGTCTCTTCCACGTTACTAGGGAAAACCAATGTGATCAGGTTTGTCACAGCACTGGCCCTTCACACCAATTGCTGCCCTAGGTTCATTCTGTTGCTGGATAAAATTCCCTGAAAAAAAGTAGCTGAGCAAGAAGGGGTTTACTCGGCTTTCAAGTCAGTTACAGTCCATCATTGCGGGGAAGTCAAGATGGGAATCTGAAGCAAGCTAGTGAGTCATATCCATAGTCAGGAGCAGATAGACCATTCACTGTGACATGGGACTCTAACAGCAGCCATCAACAGCCAATAGCTCTTCCACTGATGGTGGGGCAAAGGGGCCCTCCACACACCCAGGCTGAATTTTGACTGGCTGGATCTTGTAAGGCTCTGTGTAGGAACCATAACAGCTACGAGTTAATGTGTGCAGTAACCAAGTCATGCTCAGAAGCTGGCACTTCACAGCTCTCCTCCCCATCCAGTGGCTCTTACGTTCTTTCTGTACTCTCTTTTATGATGCTCCTTGTTCCCTGGAGATAGGGAAATCTATTATAGATGACCCCAGATGAGCTCTGAGTTACTCACACATGGTACTTTGACCAGTTATGAGTGTGTCTGCATTAACCATTACCAATTGCAAAAAGAAGTAATCACATACCACCTTCCCTCAAATATCATTAAAAGCAAGGGCCAAGCAATAGTCCCGGCCCCCAGGTCACTTTACTTGGTGGCCACTGGCTCACTTGCAGTGTTTTCTGGCATGTTCCATGGTTTTGCTTTCAATGTCTTCCTGCTGCTTTTGCAATCTATAATGTACATTCATTCAACTCCTTGGCTGAGAACATGGAAACATCCCACCCAGGACACTGATCACCAGTAATACCAGAATCCTAACAAGACAGATGCACCAGCCACCTCTTCAAACAACTTCTCCCTGAGAGTTCTCTAACTATGCTCTCTTTTGAAGCTGGCTAGCTTTCTATGTGGAAGGTAGAGATACTCGACTATACACAGTACATTCTCTTTTAACTTCATTACACTTCTGATGTCATGTGATAGCTCCACTGTGGAAACATTCAGTACGAAAAGGAAATTCAGAGGCACAGTTTAAACCAGGTCCAGCCGGGCGGTGGTGGCACACGCCTTTAATCCCAGCACTCGGGAGGCAGAGATAGGCGGATCTCTGTGAGTTCGAGGCCAGCCTGGGCTACCAAGTGAGTTCCAGGAAAGGCACAAAGCTACACAGAGAAACCCTGTCTCAAAAAAACAAAAAAACAAAACAACAAAAAAAAAACAACAACAACAACAAAAAAACAAATAAACCAGGTCCAAATCATTGCAATCCAGACTGTCCCGAATCCCTATGAGCTCCTGTCTGACCCTGTTTTCTTCTTTCCAGGGAAACCTGCAGTGAGGGGAACCCGGAAGTTCCCAAGTAACCCCAACATGATGTTACTGTCTATAAAGCTAAAGTCTAACACCTGGGACAAGGTGATCATCAGAAGTTGCATGCTTCCCATGTAGCCATCCCATGTATAAAATAAAATAAATGTTTCACTTGCAAATAATTAGTAACTGAATCAATTTTAGACTACAGATTTCTAAACAAGTTAAGAGGGAGTGTTATTTTTTACTGATAATGGGTCAGTACTGAAGGAAGAAAACATAACCTTTTATTTGTATTGAAAGAATATAGCGTGTCAAATTTTTTGAGGGAAAAACTATGAAAAAAAATAAAAGTGGAAATAAGAAGAAACCACTATTTTCACTGGACATTTCAACTTCCCTTCAGAAGTGGAATGAAGGAGAGGATGAAAACCAGCAAGGACAGAGCTCCACCTGATCGTTGACTTCTTGTGTCAGCAGCAGGTCATACATTCTTCTCCAGGTCATGATAGACCACAGTCAAGGTCAAAGTACATCTTAAAAGCTGAGAAAATCATGGTCTCGGTATCTCTTGCTCATATAATCCCTCCTCTCTCTCGCCGATTGGATTCCTGGAGCTCCACCTGGGGTTTGGCCATGGAGCTCTGCATCTGCTTCCATCAGTCACTGGATGAGAGTTCTATCATGACAGTTAGGGTGTTCGGCCAACCAATCACCAGAGTAGGTCAGCTCATGCACTCTCTTGACCACTGCCAGTAGTCTATAGTGGAGGTATCTTTGTGGATTTCTGGGGACCTCTCTAGCACTCTGCTTCTTCCTATTCCCATGGGGTCTTCATTTATCATGGTGTCTCTTCCTTGTTTTCCCACTCTGTTCCTGATCCAGCTGGGACCTCCCGCTCCCCTAAGCTCGCTTTTCCCTGACCCTTGCCCTCCATTACTCCCCTACCCCCAGTTTACTCATGTAGATCTCATCCATTTCTCTGTCGCTGGGCCATCCCTGTGTCTTTCTTAGGGTCCTCTTATAGATGGGATGACAAACTAGAAGTGTGGGAATCTAGAATAGGAGGAAAGTAGTGGCTTCCACCAAGAAAGGGAGATGGCAACTTTAATCCAGATATTTTGATTCCTCCTGAAGGAGTGTGGAGACGATGTGGCAGTGGTTGGAGTGATTGCTGCAAGTTTTACTGGGTTCTTAGATTGAAAAGAGCTGCCAGGAAAGGGGAGCTTCCTTTCATAGAAGCTCTGAAAACTGGATCAGGTCTTCCTTGGAATTGTTGGGATAAGAAGGACAGAAGTTGCTGACTTGCAGGGACAGATTTCTTGTCTGAGGTCATTGTGGCCCCACCAGTCACAGGGCTTGGTGTTTACAGAGGGCTGAGGAGGAACTTAGGCGGCTGCAGGGGTCTTGAGGTGAGAGCAGGCTGTGTGAGAAGGAAATGACTGTCTGGTATATTAACTATTGTTCTTATTTTTACCCTTTTTGTGAAATTGCATGTTGCTAGCCTCTGGGTCAAGTGCTCAGAAGATTGTATTACCATTAATAATAATAATAGATTATGCTTGCTTTGGTGTTAAGTCTGGGATAGTTCCTGTGTTCAGTTAAAGATGATGAAGAATATATTGGTGATTTTCTAAGAATAACCTTTGGAATCATGAGAATATTCTGTATTGGGTGATTTCCTCTTTTCTTTTGTTCTCCATTTACTTATGATAATAAAAGACAGAGGTTACCAGGGCAAAAGCAGAAGCTAAAGAAGCCGTAGCAAAAAAGCTACTTAGCAACTGTAGAAGCCCGAAGTGACCTGTCAGCTTGCAAGAGAAAAAAAAAATGAGAAAAACAGAAATCAAAGTTTCATCTCTCAAACCCTAGGAGGTAAATCTAGAAACTGGCACCAAGACACAAATACAAATTTTCTAGGTACAGAGATGAAATCATATACGTTTATATAAAGTAATGGTGAATAAAGAATTCTTAGGAATTGTAAAATATTTTTTAATAAAGGGGTTTTAAAACGAAGTTTGTGTGACTCTGTGTGAAGCATAGTAATTGCATAGAGGAAAATTAACATCATGTAACATTGACAAAAGGAAAACAATCATGCTTTTATATTAAAATACAGATGCTACAAAATGAATTAAATTGAAAGTAAACACAAGGAAAACAAATGATAGTGGTAGCCAATGAAATCTTAGCCAGAAAAAGATAGAGAAATATACTCAGGCCCGTTAGGTGAAAAGATCATCACGTCAAGTTTCTAGCTAATTTAGGAAAAAAAAATAGAAAAACATGGGTATTAAAAGCAAATAACTTGCCTAACTCTGAACTAACATACATTAAATAAAAAACCAAGCTATTCCTGAAAAGACACAATTAGGAAAAAAAATTACACAAGAGACACTGCATCAATGTGCATATATCAAATCAATTATTGGAATTCAGGATGTAACTCAGTGCCAGAGTACTTGCCCAACATGTGACTGCACAGGTGTGCCCAGAGAGTAACCTAATCTAGATGTTCCCTCACAGGCTTGAGTAGAGTTTAACCTAATCTAGATAGTGCCACATACATTCTCCCAGAAGCTTCGTATCATTCGGGATTCTAGATCCTGTCAACTCGGCAATACAAACTATCACTGGTAACTTCCAACCATCGTATAAGAAATGAAAGGAACTTTTCATGGGCCAATGAGCAAATAGCACATGGACTAGACAAACTCTCTGAGACCAAAGAAGTTACATGAAATTTCTGATATTTGAGGAAGAATTAGCAGGAAAAAAAAATCAAAACAGAATAGCAAAGAACAGTCAGGAAACTAGGAAACACCTATTGTATGTGTAGTGAAATGTCAGAAAACGTAGGGAATGAGCATAATACTTGAGGCAATTGTAGTGGGTAGCTGTTCCAGCTTTGACCTGGAAGTACTACCTCTAGTGAGGCTTCTGGTAACTGCCACACCTACCTATGACCTGCCCCTGGGGCAGGGCCAATGTGCTGGCCCTCTTGATTCCTGGTGATCCTGGATGCTGGATGGTAGACAGAGCAGAGTTCTCCAGAGAACCCCACTGGACTGCACCTCACCTCTTGTGGATCCTATAACTAACTCCTTTACTGGCTGTAAGTTACCCCCAAATAAACCTTTTAACTACGTGGAGTTGCCTTGTTAATCCCCACAATAGGCAATAGTGAGTAAGAATTTCTTCTAAACTAAGGTAAGTCCAGAGACAACATTGCCATGAAAATCAGAGGGTTGTAGGGCAGGTAGACACCAGAAAATTCTACCTATTAAATGATAAATGATCAAATGATACCCACTGCCTCATATAAACTTCATAAAGATAATGATTAAGAAAATACTTAACAGAAGGTTAGGGTCAGGGTCACATGACCTGCAAGTGAGCAAGAGAGTCAGCCTCTAGATCTATGGGGACAGCTCAGTGGCAAAATGCCTGTTTCCCAAACATGAGCAGTGGAGCTGAGTTCTCAACTCTGATGGACAGAGCTGGGCACGTGCAGTGCTGTGCACCTGCAACCCCAGCACTGGGCGGACTCCACAACACAACACCCCGGGGTCACCTGAAGCCAGACTAGCTAAAAGTGTTGAGTTACAGGTTCAGTGAGAGACTCTGTCTCCAGTCCCAATTCCCACAGTCACAGGCAAGTGCACCAGCACACACACACACACACACACACACACACACACACACACCCCAAAAGGAATTATATGTAATTTTACACAAAATACCTAAGAGCTTGGGGGAGGGGAGCTGTCTTAGTTAGGGTTTCTATTGCTGTGAAGAGACACCATGACCCCAGCAACTCTTATAAAAGAAAAACATTTAATTGGGGCTGGCTTACAGTTTCAGAGGTTTAGTCTATTATCATCATGGCAAGAGGCATGGAGGAGTGCACACAGACAACGTGCTAGGGAAGGAGCTGAGAGATCTACATCTTACAGTGCCACTCCCTATGTACCAAGCACTTAGACACATGAGTCTATGTGGGCCATACCTATTCAAACTACCACAGGAGTGAATATGATCAAAACTGTTTGAACAAAACTACCAAAGAACTAATAAGATTTTTAATCTTAAAAAACATAACATAAAAATTTAATCCAATAAACAAGTGAATGCAATTTAAAACATCACTGCTGATTCTTCTCACCAAAAGCAACCCCTCCAAACACGAGCGAGAACATATTGTTTCTTCATGTCCATGTAGGCAGCAATGTAAGCAAATGTAAATATAAATGAGCATGTGAGTGTTCGTGGATAAGAAAAATGACATGAGAATGGAAGGAGGGGAATTAAGGATGTTTTTAAATAGAGGGAATTATAACACATGAATTTGAGCAGGGGACATATGTGTGTTTCTGAACGTCACAGAGAAATTCATTCAACTGTAGCCCTAATATGAGGGGAATTAAAATAAAAACCACAGATAATATTTCACTATTACATGTACTGCACATAAAGTAGTGCAATGCAATGAATTAGTCTGAAATGTGTATTTTAAATATGAGAATTCAAAAACATCTTTTAAACAAGCTCATGTATGTAGAATGTAGACTATATGTCCTATCATGGGCAAAAATGGATTCCAATAAATATTCACTAGTAAGGGAGGCACAAAATATGGGGCGGAGAGAAATGGGAACAAGAAACATGAGAGGAAGAGAAACATTTAAGAGGCTGGAGAGGTATCAGTTCAACTAGGAAGTTACCTTAAATCCAATGCTTTACAATTTTTTTTTTTTTTTTGGTTTTGGTTTTTCGAGACAGGGTTTCTCTGTGTAGCTTTGCGCCTTTCCTGGAACTCACTTGGTAGCCCAGGCTGGCCTCAAACTCACAAAGATCTGCCTGCCTCTGCCTCCCAAGTGCTGGGATTAAAGGCGTGCGCCACCACCGCCCGGCAACTTTACATTTTTTTTTAATGGTTTGAGAATTTCATACAAACCTATAATGTGTTTTGATAAAATCTACTCCCTAATCCACTGCTCCCTAACCCCTCCCATATCTGCCCACACTATCACTTCCCTCCCAACTTTATACACTCTCAATTTACAAAAACACATTGAGCACAGTGAGTGCTGCCTGTATTTGCACAGGTGTGTAGAACCACCTACTGGCATGTGTGTAGCCTCTCACTGATTACATCCCTGAAGAAAACTGGCTCTTCTTCCCTCATGGGTCATCAACAGCTAGTAGCTTCGCAGCTAGGGGAGGGACTTTAGGAGGCCCTCCCCACACATACTAGGATTTTGACTGGCTTGATCTTGAGCAGGTCTTGTGTGCAGTGAGGTCGTGTGTGTGTGTGTGTGTGTGTGTGTGTGTGTGTGTGTGTGTGTGTG
>CABHPR010145498.1:26954-41180 GCA_902168415.1 Peromyscus melanophrys
GTGTGTGTGTGTGTGTGTGTGTGTGTGTGTGTGTGTGTGTGTGTGTGAGATAGCTCTGTCATGTCCAGTAAATACCACTTTACTGCAGACTCCTATTACTTCCGGCTCCTACAATCTTTCTGGCCCCCATTCCATGATGGTACCTGAGCTTAAGGAAGAAGATATGATATAGATGTCCCTTTTAGGCCCGAGTAGTCCATGGTCTCTTATTCTTTGCATACCGCGCAGTTGTGCATTTCTTCTTCTTTTTTTTTTTTTGGTTTTTTCGAGACAGGGTTTCTCTGTGTAGCTTTGCGCCTTTACTGGAGCTCACTTGGTAGCCCAGGCTGGCCTCGAACTCACAGAGATCCGCCTGCCTCTGCCTCCCGAGTGCTGGGATTAAAGGCGTGCGCCACCACCGCCCGGCCAGTTGTGCATTTCTAAAACAATCACCATTTATTGCAAAAAGAAGCTTCTTTGATGAAGGCTGAAAGATGCACTGGTCAAGGGTGAGACTTCAAATTTAATGTTTTAAAATAATCAATTAAAGAGGATGAGTAGGAAAAGGTAGAAAAGTTAATTTTGATGACACGTCTGAAAATTACAGTTTAAATATGATCACATATATGCATTTGAAATAAAATAACTTTGCATGTAGATAGGAAGAATTAAAGTTGTAAAAATGGCTATCTTATCAAAAGCAAGCTACAGATTCAACACAATCCAAATCAAATCCAATACCATTTCTCACAGACATAGAAAAAAATGATTCAACAATTTATAGGGAGGCACAAAAAAAAAAAATCAAGGATGGCCAAAGCAACCCTGAACAAAAAGAGTAATGCAGGGATATCATCATACCTGATTTCAGATTATACTACCAAGCCATCATAGTAAAAACAGCATGATATTGACACAAACAGACATAGATCAATGAATTATGAATAAGAACCCAGATATGAGGCCATGCAACTACAGTTATCGGATTTTGACAAAGATGCTGAAAATACACAATGAAGAGAGCATGGCGTTTTCAACCAATAGTCCAGGGAAAACTGGATTTTAGCATGCAGAACAGTGAAATGAGTGAGACCCTTGCCTTTCACCCTGCACAAAACTCAACGCCATTTGGATCAAGGATGTCACATAAGACCTGCTACCCTGAAACTGCCAGAGGAAAAGCAGGGTGCTCTTCCACTTATGGGAACAGGTAAGGACTTTCTGATTAGGACAAAGCACAGAGAGTGAGGCCAACAGTGGATAATGGACAGCAGAACAGCAAAAGAAACGAGGGGACCAGCAGTCCTCAGAACGGGAGACAATCTTTGCCAGCTGTTCATCTGACAGAAGACTGCTGTCTAGAATATACAGCCATCTCCCTTCAGTCAGAACGGCCATCACCAGGAATACAAGTGTCAACAAATCCTGGCATGGGTGTGAGGAGGAGTTACACTGAGTACAAACTAGTTCAGCCACTTTGGAAATCAGTCTGGAGGGTTCTCAAAAAACTAGATAGAGAACTGCCACATGATGCACTCTTGGGAATATATCCAAAGGACTCTATAGCCTACTTCAGAGACACTTGTACAGTTCATTGCCATTGCTAGCAATAGTGAGGAAGTGGGATCAATCTAGATGGCCGTCAATAGATGTGTGAATAAGAAAAATGTTGCTGGGTGACAGTGGCACACTCCGTTAATACCAGCACTTGGGAGGCAGGGCCAGGAGGATCTCTGTGAGTTCAAGGCCAGCCTGGTCTATAGAGTGAGATCCAGGAAAGGCACCAAAATTACACAGAGAAACCCTGACTCGAAAAAACAAAAAACAAAAAAAGAAAGAAAAATGTCATACATACATACAATGGACTATTACACAATTGTAAAGGAAAAAAATGAAATCATGAAAATTATAGGTAAATGTCAGAACTGGAAAAACATTGCCTTGAGCGAGGCAACTCAGGCCTAGAAAGAAACATGTGTTCTCTCTCACTTTCAAACCTTTTGTGTTTTTAAGTTCGAGCACAAGTCAGAGCCAGAAAGCTGGAAAGATATGACAAGGGAGAAAGGGGAACAGATTATAAGGTAAATGAAAGTAGAAAGGTGGAACACTGGGCGTGAAAAGGTTGATGAGGAGGGTCAGGGCGGATGGAGGAAATCAAGGGATGGAGAGGAGGACTAACCCAAAGGAAGGTGTATGAAAAGCTATCTGGAAGCCTACTTCTCACAACCCAATTGAAAATACATTGGAGAGATGAGATGAAAGGGGGGGGGCAACAATGGTTAACAGACTAAGTAGGGTTGAGGGTGGGGAGGAGCGGCAGAAAGAGTAGTGGGTGGGTTCACCAGAACTAAGATTATTTGTAAAGGCCTGATGGGTACCAACTAGTTAGTAAGTTAATTTCATAATATCCTGTAAAAGAGTTTGTGTGGAAAACAATGCTTCTAGAACAAATGGCTTATTAAAACTGCAGTACAGAGCATGGGATACCACCCTGTAAGTTATTGGTCAGAGAGGCCAGGTCTCAAAACAACACAGGCCATGGTCACTTTTCTCAGTTAACTACCACAACTCCAGGGTAAGACCCTATTGCTGAAGACACCACAGATGTTGGCTACAGGACATACAGAAATCGGCCTCAGATCCACCAGGACTCCTCTTTCTTGCTGGCTAGATTTCATAGTGCCAAAAGGTGCCATGCAGACTGCTAGGGAAGAAAATACAGCAATGGACTCATACAGTGCTGGACCTCACGTGTCAAAATACTGATCTGCAGGCAAAATCCTCTCATTGATGCAATAATGGCAATAACTACTATGGGACAACTAACTTCTTTCTGATTTGAAGACTGATTGACAGGAGGGACATTTCATACCTGGTACTGCAACCCTGATTAGAAGCCCATGGCTACCAAGGCCCTAGGCCTTGGGATAGAATCTGCTAATGTTCTTTTGCCAAGAGGTGGTCCTGTGAAATTTCTCTGTAAATATTATCTTTATGCCTATATAAACTTGGTCTGTTCTCAACTCTGGTCAGAGAATTTCTCTTCCCTCTGGGTAGCAGTCAATGCAGAGTTGCATAACAAGTAAAAACTTAACCTAAACCCTAAATTGGACAGCTCTATCAACACTGCCTCCACCCACCAAGGCTCAGGGAGCATCCAGCAAGACAATGGAGAAAGAATGCAAGAGTTGGACAGTGGAGGAAAGCTGTGGGATGCTGTTTTCCAGATTACCTGCATAAGATCTGTACAAGGATAAACCAGCTAAATGGGAGGAGGAGGGACTTCTCAGGTCCCACCCCTTCCTGAGGAGCTATTGGCAGGTAATAACTGCTGGAGAGCAAATCATTCTTTTTTGAGGGTGTGGCCACTGGGTGTTTTCCCATGCTCCACAGATGACACCATACCCATGCACATATTGGCAGCACCAGTTGGACTTAGTGGGTTATTAAAAAAACAAAACAAAAAAGAACATGTGAAGTTGAGAGGGGGATGTGTTGGAGGGGACACTGGGAAAGTTGGAGGGGAGAATATTGGGTAGATATGATCTTATTTTATTGTATGCATGCATGACATTCTTAAGAATAAAGAAAAATTATCAATTGAAAAAGGAGAAAAGAGAAATCAAAGAAGCAAGTAGAAAGACATTCTTCACAGAAATAGAAAAAATTTCCAAATTTCATATGAAAGACAAAAGACCCCAGATAGCTACAGCAATCTTGGAGGAAAATAACAATGTTGGAGGGATTACCACACCAGATTTCCAGTTATATTCTAACAGGCCTTGAGACCTTAACACAACTGAAGCCATGTTGGAGGCACCATTATTATCTTAGAATCCCAACATCTGCCAAAATGGAAACAAAGACTTAATCCATCAAAGACCTAGCCCATATTTCCAGGATCTGGGAAAGTCTCTAAATATACTAGCTTTGCCTTTTCACTTCTGTAGTTTCGCTTCTTGCCAACTGTACTTGCTCACCTAAGTGTATCAACCAGGATGTGGTTTTTTTGTGCATAAAAGGCAAAGAATGGTGAGGCCCGGGGCTGCATGATTTGGGTGACTTCCCCATGCAGTCACCAGCTGGCAATACAGACTTTCTATTTGGTTTCAAGAGTGTAAGTGTTCTCTAGTGGAATTACCACACAATATTACAAAGCCATAGTAATAAAACTGGTATTGGCACAAAATAAACATGTAAAGAACCATGTAACAGAATAAAAGTCCCAGTCTTAAGCATATCTAATTACAGCCATCAACATGACAAAAACACACATTGGGGGAAATACAGTATCTCCAGCAAATGGTGCTGGGAAAACTGGATGTCTACATGTAGAAGAATGAAATTAGACCCACATAGATCACCCTGCATAAAAATCAACTCCAAACTAATCAAAGACCTCAACATGGAACCTGTAACCACGAAGAAAGCATATGTAGTGCCCTACATGGTATAGGTATAGAAAAGGACTTGCTGAAGAGTGCTCCATTTGTTTAGAAATTAGTTCCAACAATTGACAGATGAGATGTCACAAAGCTAAAAAGCTTCTCTACAGCAAAGGAAACAATGTAAATGCAAATAAATATGAAATCTTCAGGTAATGGATGGAACTGGAAAAGATTGTACTGAGTGAGGTAACCTAGACTTAGAGAGACAAACAATGCATGTACTCCCTTATTTGTGGATCCTAGCTCCAAATCTTTAGGTTTAAGTCTACAGCCTGGGAAAATCACAGACGAGAAGAAAGGAGAAATCGACTACTTTTAGGGAGAGGGAAGAGGGAGATCTAGACATGGAGACAGCAAGACACAGGTGCAGTGAAGGGGGAAAGGGAAGAAATGCACGTGAGTGCTTCACTGAGAGTAGAAGGAAAGAGAGAGGGAGAGAGAGGGAGAGCGAGGGAGGAGGGATAAATAACGTTAACTATGTTTGGGAAAGCTTTAGGGAAACTTACCGTTTTATAAGCTTGCTTAAACACACATACACTATATCACCATGTAAATAGCTTGTGTGTCTGTCTCATAAATACACACACACACACACACACACACACACACACACACATACTATATCACCATATCACTACAAATAGCTTGTATGTGTGTGTGTGTGTCACATAAACACACATATACACATACATACACCTACATATACATATGCACAGTTTTAATGCAGTTGCTATACAAGACAGGATAATATCCGCCCACCTCCAACTAGTCATAGATCTAACGAAAATCCCCATTGCTAGATTGGGACAGATCCCTTTGAGTTGTTGGTCAGGAGGGTCCAAGGGCCCCTCCAAACAACACAGGCAATTACGATTGCTCTCAGTTGTCTGCTAGAACACGGAGTTAGGACTCTGCTGGAAAGACAGCACACATTTCTGTCACAGGGGGGAGAAGCCAAGCTGGAACTGACCTCCCTGACAGCTAGCTCTCACAGCTTGGGCAGTGTTATGCATGCTGCAGAGGGGAGAAAAGCTATTAACAACCCTCTGCAGCTCAAAAGCCTGAGAAGCACAGAGACGATGGGACAAGTAAGATATCCCCCAGTAGGGCTACAGTGGCACTTGTAGTCTTGGGGCAACCAACAGCTGTCTTGCTGGACCTAAAGTCCACTTAACGGGAGGACCTCACACCCAGTGTTGTACACCTAGGTAAGAATCCATGGCTACAGAGATCAGAGTTCCTAGAGGCAACCCAGTACTACCACGTTACTGAAGTATTGTAGTTTTCAACTGTCTTCCGAATGTTCATCCTCATACCCATAGGCGGGTGCAGCTCTCACATCTCATCCAAGTAGTTACTTTTCTACAGCAGATGAAGACCACTAGGGTGATCCATGACTCATCAGACTGCAGAGAATAAGTCATTGTAGGGTTCCCAGCTCCAAATGAGACATCTGTAATCCCATCTTAGGCCTAAGGTTCAGGAAACATGAAGAAGGGGTAGTTTTCCAAGTCTGAGGACCAGGATGACTACTGAATAACAGGTTCTTCTGGACAAGACAGGATGGTTGCTCCCATCAACTAATAAGAATATGCTTGCTGAATAAGACATCACCAACTGATTTGCCAACATGGACGGAGGAAAATTTCAAAAGGCCTAAGCCCTAGATGAAGATCTACAGGCACTCAATGGTTACTGAGAGAGAACCAGCTTTCCTTTTCTTTCTTTTCTTTCTTTCTTTCTTCTTTCTTTCTTTCTTTCTTTCTTTCTTTCTTTCTTTCTTTCTTTCTTTCTTTCTTTCTTTCTTCTTTCTCTCTCTTCTTTCTCTCTTTTCCTTCCTTCCTTCCTTCCTTCTTTCTTTCTTTTCTTTCTTTCTTTCTTTTTCCTTTCTCTCTCTCTCTCTCTCTCTCTCTCTCTCTCTCTCTCTCTCTCTCTCTCTCTCTCTCTCTTTCCTCCCTTCCTCCCTTCCTTCCTTCCTTCCTTGTGGCTGCATTCCTGCTGAGCTGCACCTGGCCTGCCCCCAGAGAGCAGCACCTAGCCCTAATCAGTCTTTTCTTTAGCAGACACCTTTGGCTTCCCTTGTTGCCCTCTATGTGAATCTTGTCTCAGCGTCTCCCAAGGATACAACGGCCTATGCAAAACTTGGTTCAGGAAACCTGGAAAACCGTGGTACCTGAGAAATTGAGGAATTTGCACTTGGCATTTTATTGTTAGGAGCTCCTTTCAGGTTATTTTGAGCATATGAAAATCAACTGGCTAAATTGTAATGGAGAAAAATAAAAATACCCAAGGTGAAGGGATAGTGCTTCAGTCCTTCAAGGATCCCCCTGCAGTGATGAAAGGCTAGATTCATTCTTAAGATGCCTCTGAGTCTTCATTCCATGGATCTACGTTAATCCACACATTCGTGTTGTGACACACAGCGACATTTCCTTCCTTCCTTTCTTCCTTCCTTTCTTCCTTTCTCTTTCTGGGAAGAAACCCCAATCCTAAGGGGTCAGCTCTAAATATAGATGAATAAGGGCAACACTAATTAGACTCAGTATGTTTTATGTGTACATGTGTGTGTGTGTGTTTGTGTGTGTGTGTTATATAAAAATAACTCTATAAGAAATAATGAATTTAAGATGAATGGTTGGGGGACCAGTGAGGAGCTAGTCAGGGAGAAAGGGGGTAGAAAGAATAAAAATAGGTTGTACGCAAGTATGAAATGCTGTGGGATATTGCTTTTGTACACTGGTTTAATAAAATGCTGATTGGCCAATAGCTAGGCAGGAAGTATAGGTGGGGCAAGCAGATGGAGAGAATTCTGGGAAGAGGAGGGCTGAGTTAGGAGTTGCCAGCCAGATGTGAGGAAGCAAGATGACAAGGCAGAACTGAGAAAAGGTACTAAGCCACATGGCTAAACATAGATAAGAAATATGAGTTAAATTAAGTGTAAGAGGTAGTCAGTAATAAGCCTGAGCTAATGACTAAGCAGTTATAATTAATATAAGCTTCTGAGTGATTATTTTATAAGCAGCTGAGGGACCGTGCGGCTGAGCGGGACACAGAAAAACTTCCAGCTACAATGAAATCCTCAAATTAAAAAAGAAAAACATAGGAACTAAAGATTAATGACTATAAATTAAATAAGTAAGATAAAATGATGAAGATGCCTGCCTACTATAGCTCCCTCATGGGAGTGTTATCATAATGGACAAGGTTATTTCTCTGAAATCCTCTTTCATTTCCACAAAGTGATGAAAAAGGTAGAAAGCCCTGGAAAATGCATAGTCAAAGTGGGGTACTGGCTTGTTTCAGGTCCAGGTCTTTCAAGGTCCAGGAAAGCTCCCCAAGGCCTCAAACATGTGGACATATGCCATGCTTGGGCCCAGTCTTGGCCAAGGGACTGCCAATATCCATGTGATCCCAGGAGCAGCACCATTGTCATCATCCCATTCTTGCTCAGTACACACACACCCTTACACCCAGCCCCTGGCTTGACTAGCCCGGTGCTCTGTACCAGAGGAAGAGTGCATACGCATCATAATGTGAACTACGTCATGGGTGAGGTCACCTAGGAGATAACTGCCACATTTGCTGCAAGTTCAGCTGCTCACAGATTTCAGCTATGCCTTCTAATAAGATGACCAGAAAGCTTCCTAGACCTCTGGGCTCTCTACGAAACCCACCTTCTCCACCTCCTCCTTCCCCTCTTCCTCCAGTCTCCTTTCATTTCCTGCCTGTGCCAGCAACCACCCCTAGACCTGCTGCAAAGACCAACTCCCTTTTTGTTTACCAACCTACTCATTTCCCTTCTATAAGGCACGCTTCCTTCTTCCCCACCTTAATGGTCCACATGCCCTCCTCTTCCTCTATTGACAGACTTCCCACTAAGTGCCCTGATCTTGTTTTTTTCCCTTCCCCCAACTCCTCTAACTTTCCCCTAACTCCTCCCAATAGCCCTACCAAAGCAATTCCTTTTTTCCCACGACCACAAAAAAGGCAGCGACTGACTGCCAGATTGGGTAGGTCCAAGTTTGATTCTGGGAAGACTTAGTTGGAAAGGGTATGGACCATGGTTTTCAGTACTTCAGGCTCCTAGCAGTCTGACCTGCTGAATCCAGGGAAGGTGGAGATGATGAAGCCAGTACTCAGCCTGGAGCCTCCCAACACTGACTTCTCTACTGGGCTCTTCTCTTCATCAGGCCATCATTGAGAAATACCCCAGCCAGTCCGAGAGAAACCAGTGTCCTTAAAGGCTACTTCGCAGAGTCACCAAGAAAGCTTACTCTTTCACAGGACAGCTTGGAAAAGTTTTATGTGGTGACTGAATCTCCTTCACTGTGTTTGTTCTTCAGGACCAAGGATGAAATGTCCCAGGACACACAGACTATAAGTAAAGAAAGTGGTCGGGAATTGGAGCCTTGAGTAAGTGTGGTTTCCTCACCTGCGGAGCTCTGAGAAGCACAGCAGCAATGCAGTGTGGGTAGGAAGCTGAGGGCTATACCACAGTCTCCCGGTAGGATTTGGGATCCTCACTATCGTATGTGACTGTGGGTAACATCAAACAGCTTCATGACTCAGTTTCCTACTTACAAGCTTGAGGCAGTGAATGAGGTAGTACTTGCAGTGTGCCCATGACTGTAAAGGAGCCACTCAGTGCTTTAGGGTAATCTTCAAAGGCAGTGAAGCAGGACAGGCAGGCATGAGAATGGATCCTGCTGATGCCTGTGCTCTGCACATCTCATATGTAAAATACGGCTGAGAACATGTTGTTTTGCACAGTTCCTGTGAGTTAAATGTATAAAAAAAAATTAAGGACTATTGCTCTATCAATGTATCCTGTAGCACCTATGACAAAATATCGTCATGTCAACATGAAATTCAATGGCTTTGTCTGTATGTAAAGCATATGCCCAAGTTTCCAGTTAGTTACTTGATTTCTGTCTATCTTTCTGCCCTGCTTCCCTTCCAGTTCTCCTCTTTCCATGACCAAGATGATGTCATTGGCAAAAATCTGCACAAGCTGTCTCCCATTATATTTCAACTGAGACCGACTGAAGAATTTCATGCAAAAATTTCAAGGCAAGAGCTGGAGTTTCCAAAAAGAAGCATTACTGATAAGGAAGGGGTTATAAAATGGTTTATCTAGATACTCAGTTGATGTCAAAGTGGCCGACAAGCTGTTGCTGACGATAGGAACACACTAGAGGGACAACTGCCAATAAACTACAGAGAAGACAGAACTATTTGTCCAACTGGAATGAGTTACTATCTTAAACTGACCAAGTTTCTGATGAGACAAGAAAACAGACCCAGTCTACACGTTATCTATACAGTCCAGGATTGCTCTGTCTAGGACAACTCCATTCTCAGTGAGCAGATAGTTCACTTTGCTGAAAGGACAGAACATTACATTTCCATTCACCAGGCATTCACCAGTGATGATGATAATGACAACAGCCTCTGGAAAAAGGCACTCAACCATGTCGGGGTACTGACTCTTTCCCATTTCCCCAGTTCCTGGTTTGGAGTCCTCATTAAGAACACAATTGTTGTTTGCTCTGCAGCTGGGGTCCTACTGTCTCTGACCCGGGGGAGGGGGGTGAATAGATGCAGAACCAACCACACAGGCTCTGGGAGTTTGTAAGCAATCTTGCTTATTAAACAAAGGACTGAGGTATTTATGTGTGTACATTTTGGCGGGCTCTGCTTCCAGCTGCTATGGTGTTTCCTGGTTGGCTCTGGGTCATAAGTCAACTGTGGTCATCTTGAGGGTCCAGTTTCAGGGTCCTCTGGGTCAGGATACTGCTGTGGGATGTTCTATATGCTGTGAATGTGTTGCTCTTATTGGTTGATAAATAAAATGCTGATTGGCCAGTAGCCAGGCAGGAAGTATAGGTGGGATAAGCAGAAAGGAGATTTCTGGGTAGAGGAAGGCTGAGTAAGTAGACACCATCCTGCCATCCAGGGAGCAGCATGTGGTGGCACACAGATAAAGCCACAGAACATGTGGTGACATATAGATTAACAGATATGGGCTGAGTTTAAATGTAAGAGCTAGTCAGTGGTAGGCCTGAGCTAATGGCCGAGCAGTTTTAATTAATATAAGCTTCTGAGTGATTATTTTGTAAGCAGCTGCAGGGTCTGTGGGGCTGAGCAGGACCAGAGAAAACTTCAGCTACAGGATACTACTGTGCATGTCAGAGCTCTTTGTTAGCTTAAGTCATGGCCCAGTACTTTAGGCCTTATCTGCTGTACACAATCACACTCTCTGCCTTCATCCCCACCAAGTGGCAGCCACACAGAGTTAAATGATTTATCTAGATACTCAGTTGACACCAAAGTGGCAGACATGCTGTTTTTGACAAAATGGAAATACACTAGAGAGACAACCACTTCTCTTCCTGCTGCCTACCAATCCAGATGTAGAACTCTCAGCTACCTCTCTAGCACCATATCTGCCTGCATGCTGCCATGTCCCTGCCATAGGATAATGGATTAAACCTCTAAAACTGTAAGCAAGCCCCAATTAGATGCTTTTTAAAAAAATTCATAAGAGTTGCTATGATTTTTTAAAAATTCATGAGTTGCTATTATTTTTAAAAAATTCATAAGAGTTGCTATGATTTTTTAAAAATTCATGAGTTGCTATTATTTTTAAAAAATTCGTAAGAGTTGCTATTATTTTTTAAAAATTCATGAGTTGCTATTGTCATGGTGTCTCTTCACAGCAATATAGCACTGACTAAGACAAATACATAGTTCAAGAATATTTATGTCAGTTCAGACTGACATAAAACATAATGCAAAATAAATGTTATCTTTTTGTTGATTGACTGCATCTAAAAACTTTTCTCCAAATGACGGTAGTAAAAAGATATTGTTTACAGATTTTCATGTTAAAAACTAGAAATAAAAAAGAGTGTTGTTCATATATATACAGGAGACTGTATGACATGTGTGACTGGAGAGTTAGTGTTTTATAAGACTGAGAATAAAGGCAGAAGAACGTTTGTGTGAGACTGTCACAGAGAAACCCATTCAGCTGAGGGATCAATAACTAGAAAACTAGAATAAAAAGTTTACAGCTATTCTACTTTTCATTGTGATGTGGAAATCAACATGAATTGATTGGTTTTATGCATATGTTTTCAGGTCTACTGAAAAACTTCAAAACCTGTTTTTAAAAGTTAGTATAATCTGCATGTTAAATACAAAAAGATGAACTGATATAAAAAAATGGTCAAAAATCCTGAAAAGGCGAGAAACATGGGGTTGACAAATATGGGAATGAAGAACTCAGGAATCAAACGGAAAAGTTCAACACTGACATTGTTCTCACCATGAGCAGTGAGGTGGTTTGAAAGAAAATGGCCCCAAAGGGAGTGGCACTATTAGGAGGTGTGGTTTTGTGGAAGTAGGTGTGACCTTGTTGGAGGAAGTGTGTCACTGTGGAGGTGGGCTTTGAGGTCTCCTATATGCTCAAACCATGCCCAATGAGTCAGACCACTTCTTGTTGCCTTTGGATCAAAATGTAAGGACTCTCAGCTCCAGTACCATGCCTGCCTGCATGTGACCATGCTGCACCATGATGATAATGAACTAAACCTTGGAACAGTTAGCCAGCTCCAATTAACTGTTTTCCTTTATAAGAGTTGCTGTGGTCATAGTGTCTCTTCACAGCAATTGGAACCCCAGCTAAGATAAGCAGTTATTACTGTAACTAAAATTTTAAATCACCAGTTTTGGAGAATGATAGTCAAGATATAACAAAAATTGATTTTGACAGTGGAAGCTTCTTAATACAGGGGATGGTGGTTAATGCAGAGACTCATGACTGCTCAGAGTACTGATAAGAAGCAAATGTGAGTGCTCAGCCTTAAATGGGACATTTACATCTACCCCAAAGCCCAGAGAGAATCATGTAAGAAGGGAAATAGACTTCAAGAGCCATTGAGATGGAGAGGAATGCTATGAAAGGCTAGCCTCTGGTCACAACAAGGTTATGCATGAACTCATAATAGCTGTGGTTACCTGCACAAGACCCATACAAGATCAAGCCAATTAAAAAATTCAAGCATGGAGGGAGGAGTTATGGCTGATGCCCCACCCCTTACTCAGTCTATATTGGCAGTTAAAGTCTGCTCGGGGAAGGAGATTCACTATCTTTGGTGGGGTGGCCACTAATAAGCTGCTGAAATGTCTGATTCCATACTCATGCACATATAGGCAGCACTGACTGGGTTCAATGGGTTATGAGAAAAGAGAGCGTGAAGTTGGGAGACAGATGCATTGTGGGTGTCTGGGGGAAAATTGAAGAGCAGAGTAGTGGTGGATATAATTCAGATACATTGTATACATGCACGAACTTTTCAAATAAAAGTGTTTGACTCTGTCACCATTTAAATATCATACACATGTAAAATTAAAAAGATGATGAACCTGCCTATCATCGTCGATGGTTCCCTTCCTGATATACAGTGCTGCTGCAATGGACAAGGCCATCTGTTCTCTAATCAATCGTTCATTTACCCAGTGACACAATGAGGTGGGAAGATTTTGAGAAATGCATTTAACCATAGCATGGTGCTATCTTCCAACACTTTTCCCAATTCTTGCCCCAGGAATGCTCTCCCAGTCTCCAAACACATGGGCCTATCTAACGTATGGGACCAGGTCTGACCAACAGATAGTAACCTCCATGTTACCCAAGATACAGGCTAATGTTAGAATCCAGTCTCCATGTTACCCAAGACACAGGCTAATGTTAGAATCCAGTGCTGTTTGCCAGGGTCATTTCATTTCCCTAGGCGTCAAGGATGATTCATCAGGACAAAAGGAGGGCACATTCACCTCCCAATGGGCATTCATTTTTCTGCCCTATCTACTTCCCTCCCCTGAAACATGCTTCTGCTTAGCTTCCTTAATGACTGCCATGACCAGCTCTTCCTTCTTCCAACCTTTTCTCTAAGCAACAGATGAGCTCTTTCCTCTGTTTTTTCCTCTTCCCTTGTGGCATACTGCTAAGAGTTCTTCCTAATAGTCCCTTATTCCCTAATCCCTACCATGCACCAGCCACAGTATGCCATACTTGCTGAGTCAAGACACTCAACCTGAATAGCTGGATTCCTTGCTAATATTGCATTTCATGAATTTTCAAGGACTGTGCCTTGCTAATAGATTGACCATGGTGAACACAGGATCACAGGCTAATAAAACCTGCAGATATCTTGGCAAAAGACCCCACTTATTTCTCTGTGGATATTAAATCTGCATGTAGCCATAATGAAAATCAAGGCAGACATAATGGAAAATAAGACAGTCCTGGTAACCAGACCATGGTGTCCCTCTACTATAGGACCAATAGTCCTTGATATCTAAACTCCATTCCAACCTTGGAAACCAATCAGACCTCCACCTAGTCCCTAGTAACCAAGAACTAACTCAGCCATTCCTGATGACCATCATGTGCCTCCCATACTGCCCCATGACCAGCATCTTCAAGCACTCAGAATCTGTTAAACAACCTCTCCCCTCACCCAGTCCCTTGTAACCTGTAATCCAGTCCCTCATCATCTGAGCCAGTTTCTATTAACATTTCTACCAAACACTCCCTGGTAAACAAGATCTCCCCTGACCAAAAACCTGGCTACCAGCCTTTTCTCACCCAAGACCTCCCTTTGAACAACCCCTGGTAATCAACATTTTTCCATCAACGGTCACTGGAAACCAACATCTCCTGCCACCATCCTGTCCCTGGCAAACAACCTCAGTTCATCTGGTCCCTGCTAACCAACATCTCCCTTTATCC
>CABHPR010145499.1:11216-25627 GCA_902168415.1 Peromyscus melanophrys
GTGTGTGTGTGTGTGTGTGTGTGTGTGTGTGTGTGTGTGTCACACGCTTCTTTGTATGCAGCTCTTGACCCCCTTCTGTCAGAACCCGGCAGGAAGAGGTGGCTCCAAGAGAGAGACCTGTTGGCCAGTAGGTCAAAGAGCGGGGAAGGAAGCCTGCAGTTTTGTTCCGGCAACAGCCTCCTCATAGCCAGGCTGGTAGAGTAAGTCTAGGATCCAGAGAGGAAAGTTTCTGCTCTCTGCCCCTTCGAAGTCTGGGTGCTTATAGCCAGGCATGATGGCATGTGCTGGTAAACCCAGTCCTGGCCAGGCAGAGGCAGGTGGCTCCTTCAGGCCTGTTGACTGGCCAGCCCCAGGCCAGTGACACCCTTTCTTAAAATCCAAGGTAAATGGGTCCTGAGGAATGACACCTGAGGTGATTCTTGTCCTCTGGCCTCCTGTGCATGTACATGTACCTGTGTGTGTGTGTATGTGTGCGCACACACACACACACACACACACACACACACACACACACACACAATCTAGGTGGCCGTATTTATTTGAGCTTGCGGCTTTCTTTCCCAGAGCTCATACTGTGTACAAAGCATTTGGAACAAAGCCCCGCAGAGTAATAACGAGTAATAACGCATCCACTGCAGGCAGTTTACGGAGCTGTCTGAGCTCAGTGGGGGACAAATAGGAAGCAGTTGGATTTTCCTCCTCACACTGCTCTGCAGGCCCACACAGATCTCCCCTTTCTGTCACTGAGGGATGCCTTTGGCGGGTCTCCTGGTTTTCTGGTCACATGTAGATGTAAACCAGGCCAGTGCAGGCCTGAGGGTTAGAGGTCTCTGTAATATAGCAGTTCAGGATGCCCTCCTGGACTGGGCTTCTACCTGTCCTGTCTCTGACTGGTGTTTCCCATGTTCTCAGGTCATGGATTCTGTGATGGAGGCGTGGATAGTGCCTTCTCCGGGCAGTGAAGTCTTAGGTCCACACTCGTGGAGCTTCAAAGTTGTGTGGGTGCCTAGCTCTGTCCTCTCTGACCTCTCAGCCCCCATGTCTGGCAGCTGCCCTATATGCTCCCATTGCTAGGGCCTCTCATCTGACCAGCAGCCCTTGGGAACAGGAGAGCACAGATTGCTGCCTTTCCTGGTGTCCACCCAACTCATGGAGACTTCAGGTGTCCTGTCTGTGCACATGCCACCATCAGGGAGGCCGCTGCCGTTATTTGGCCCCTTCACTGGACTTACCCTCAGTTCCTGTACCAAAAGGATGCTGAGCAGGTCCCCAAGTCTAAGGGAAATGAAGTGCCTGTCTGCCATGCTTGTGGGGATCTACCCATTTATTCAAGATTCCCTTAGCTCACCCAGATTATTCTTTATGCACGTTTGAATCACCTGCCCATCATCCATCCACTCACTCAGACATCCATCTATCCAGGCAGCCAGCCAACCAACCAGCCACTGTCCATCATACATCCACCTGCCCATGTATCCACCCATTCTCCATTCATCACCCATCCATCTAGTCAGCCAGCCACTATCTATCAGTCCATCCACCCATCCACCCACCCAATCACCCATCCATCAGCCAACCAGCCAGCCAGGCAACTACCACTACCCACAAATCCATCTGTTTACCTAACTATACATACATACATACATACATACATACATACATACATACATACAGTCAGCCATTAGCCATCAGCCCATCTACCAAATCCATCTAGCCATCCACCTACCCATATATCCAGCCATCATCCTCCATCCTCCACCCATCCATCATCTGTCCAACAGCTAGCTACCTAGCCATCATCTGCTGCTTTAACCCTGGTTTACAGAGCCACATTTCAGAACGCTGGACTGTCTTTCCTGGCGGAAGAGCTCAGGGACTTTGGTTGAATTTCGTGTGCTTTGTTTCTTTCATCCGGTTCTGTGTTCCGAGGACCTTGAGTGAGTCAGATACTGCCTGGCTCTCAGGGCCCAGCATGGGTTGCCCTAGAGGGCTAGGTAGGATATGGGAGAGGCTGAGTTATAGAAAAGAGTAGGTTTGGTCAAAGGGGATGTGGGGAAGAGCGAGGAGTGGGCTGGGGCACAGCGAGGGGCTGGGCTACGGCGAGGGACTGGATGGAGCAGTGCAAACTCAGGCCTCCTGACTGCATGCCACCTCACACAGGGCTCGGAGAGCTAGGTGGAGCCAGGATGAGGTCTGTTGCCAGGGGATGAAACAGTGATCAGGAAAGAAATGCATAGGGGCAGCTTCTTGGTAAAAACCTCTCAGGCATATTTCTGTCTTCGGCAACGTTTGGGTCTTCATAGCCCTTGACCTCCTAATCTTCCTGGCTGTACATCCCAAGTGCTGTGATTACAGATGTGAACGCCCACAAAGGGGAAAAATGCTCCTTTTTCTTTTTTGACAGTACATAGCCCAGGCTGGTCTCAAACCTGTGGCCTTCCACCTGTTCCACCTGCCTCAGCCACTGGAGTACCACCACACTTGGCTTTCAGCGGTCTGCTTAAATCCTCTACACACTGACTCTGTACCTATATCTCCCCTGAAATGCCTTCACTATACAGATGTCTGGAAGGGATGTGTGGATAGGAGAGCAGAATGCCTAGTGATCTTATTCTGCGAAGGGCCAGGGAGGGTGGAGTATATCTGGTCTTTGTGTCCCCAGCATCTTTCCATCCTGCTGCCTGGGTCCTGGTAGGGAAAACCAGCCCCAACAATATGTAACTGAGCGGGTATGGCAGAATCCTTTGCATCTATTTGTGGACACTGAAATTGGAAATTCACATTACTTCGCATGACATGTAGAAGATTCTCCTCTTGATTTCCCCTCAACTGTTTAAAACTGCTAAAGCCAATTTTAGCTTGCAGGTATGTAAAATTGTGTGGCAGACAGTGGTTTGCATACCTGTATAAAAGTTAGGTTTCCATTGGGAGGAGGCCAGCACAGAGGTACACATCAGGAAGGCTGACCTGTTGGGGAGGACATGAGGTCCATACCTTCCTTTCTGAGAAGTGTGGTTTTGAACAGGGCAGCCAGGAGTAGCAGCCCCTCCTTTTGTAATTAGTACCCACTCCTCCTCGAGTGACATCAGAGCCCTGGGAAGGGCTAGAGCAGAGAGCAGAGTCACATAGGGAGTGGGCGTGGCCCTCCTTCCCCCAAGGGAGGCTGTTCATCCAGTTCTGACCAGAGTAGCACAGATGTCCAGGTCAGCATCAGGGGAACAGTGACAAGGCGGAAGAGTGATTTGGAAAGCTGGAATGAAGGTACCAGAGTCCCCTTAGTTTTTATTGTCAACCAACACAACCTAGAGCCACTTGGGAAGAGGGCACCTCAACTGAAGAATTTCCTGAATCAGACTGGCTGTGTCTGTGAGAGATTGTCTTAGTTGATCACTGATGTGGGAAGACCCAGCCCTCTGTGGCCAGCACTGTCCTTAGGCAGCCGAGCATAAGCCAAAGAGCAAACCAATGAGCAGTTTTCTTCTATGTTCCTGCTTCAGTTCCTGCCCTGACTTCCCTCAATGATGGACTGGGACCTGGAAAATAGAAACTGAAGTAAACCCTTGCCTCCTTAAGGAGCTTTTGGTCAAAGTATTTTCCCACAGCAACAGAAAAGCAAACTCTGCCTCATTGGACAGCAGTGAACAAGGGCAGGGCTTTCTGGGCAATAGTTACAGCATGGTAAACTGAGGCAATACTAAGCCCCAAAGATACCACAGCAGATTAGAGGCAGTACGCCGGGGGACACAGGTGTCAGTGCGTGCAGAGAGAAATGAAGCAGGTTGAAGGCTGAAGGTGTGCTCAGGCATCTCTCTGAGCAGGTGCTGTGTGACCAAGTCATAAGTGAGGGCAGGGAGGGAGCTGGCCGGCGGAAGAGACCAGAGCTGCAAAAGTGTGTACTTGCTTGCTACGCGAGCAAGGGTAAGGGCAGGCTCACAGCTGGAGCAGAGGAAGGAGGAGAGAGAGAGGCTGGGGTCATTCCGGGCCTTGCAGTCTTCCAGCACAGAGAAGAGCTCCTGACCTGTGGGAATTCCAAGTCATTCACGCTGGCAGGGGAGGGGTGAGGGTGGGGCAGGGAAGGGTGAACAGAGCTTGGTCATGTTGCTGGGCCCGTTGTTGCTTTCTCATTCCTTTTATCTTCCCCCACCCCGTGCCGACCAGTCCTGCTCACCAGGACCCTCGGTCTGTTGCCTCTGCTAAGTCTTACCATCTGTAGCTCCTTTCTGTGGCTGGTGCCAAACTTGCGTCTGACAAGTGATAGGAAACTTGGAGAAGTACCTCTGGTGGGTGTGAGCTCCGTGCCAGGCTTGCGGCTTGCGGCTCTCCACGCAGGGGACCCATATGGGTTGCCATGGGGCTGTAAAGCAGGGTGTCATTCCTGTCCTCCTCCGCGTTCCCGGAAGAGGTGGACAGGGACTTTAGCAGCAGAGAGGACATTACAGTTCTTTTTGACTCTGGGAGCAACTGCTGTGGGTATCTGGAGCCCCATCTTTAGATTCAGGGATGGATCGGAAGATAGATAGATGTACAGGGTAGCCTGTGCTTTCCAGTCCCAATGTGGGATATGATCCGGGTCACCCATGTGCTCTGGCTGTTAGAAGACAGTGGGCTGTGGTGAATTCAGTATGTGGCTTTGCATCTGTCAGCCGGTGATCCTGTGATGGTCGTCCTCATATGAATACCAAACAAATGTCATGGTCATTAACGGGGCCAGAGCCATCAGAGCCCTGGTTGGTCAAAGGAGGCCCTTGCAGCTAGACCACAAGGCTTCCCCCAGCATATGGCTTTTTTTCCTAAGCAGGCAGGAAGGATCTAGTCACTCATTTCTTTCTAATGTTTCCTGAGCATGAACATTGATTCCACCCAGTGGCACCCTAGACCCCAGGACTAGCAAGGAGAAAGCTCTCCTGCAATGTTGCTAATGTGTTCTGGGGGACCGCAGGGACAAGGGTCCAGTGAGCTTCCAAGGATTCTTCTAGAAGTGCAGGGAAGTGCTGAGGGGCTGTCCAGAAGGGCTGGGTGTGCATGAGTGTAGAGAAAAGGCAGTGGACTTGCCATCCATGGGGCGGGAGGGTGTGGGATGAGCGGCTCCAATCTGGGAAATCTGAGGGTCACTGGCGTGTGACAGATAGGCAGTTGGATGTTCTTTTCTGGGCTCAGCTATGTTCTCCATAAGGCAGACAGACAGCCTGACAAGGTGGGGCAGGGCTTCATGATTGGGAAGTGTGAAGAAGGTAGGAATGGGGCTGGGGAGTGGCTCCATGGGGATACTTGCCTAGTGTATGCCAAGTGCTAGCTTCCATCCCCAGCGCTGGCCACAAAATTTTAAAAGTTGAAAGAGGTGTATGAATGTTGTAGGCCTGTGTGCATATGTATACGTGTGTATGCATATGTGCCCCCCCCGTGTGTGTGTGTGTGTGTGTGTGTGTGTGTGTGTGTGTGTGCATACTATGGTGGCAGAGAAGGATCAGAATGCAGCACCCAGTCCTGGTGGGATGAGGGGTCCGAGTTAAGGGAATAGGAATCGCTTACTGGCACGTGAGAGTCTGGAAAAGGGGCTGACGAGATGGCTCAGCCATTAAGAGTATGTACTGCTCTTGCAGAGGACTGGAGTTTGATTCCCAGCACCCACAGCAGGTGGCTCACGGCTGCCTGCCTGTACCAGGGGATCTGATACCTCTTGCTTCTGTGGACACCTGCACACACACACACACACACACACACACACACACACACACACACACACTATGGGGCAGGACACGGGCTGGACCCATTCAGGGTTGAAGAAGTAGGGGGAAGGGGGATCATGCATTTGAGGGGTGCTGATGGGGAAGACTAAGTGGGAAGGACACAGAGGAGAGGGTTGGAACTGCAAGCGAGGGGCCCACTCGGGTGGAGGCTGGTGGGCTTTGGGCGGTAGAAGGGGCAGTGATCTAGAAAGCAGAGGGGGACAAGCACCTTGATCTTGCAGGGTCAGTGGCTGTTGGTACTAAGACGGCACAGAACTTGAGTAGAAACCATGGCTTCTGGAAGTGAGCTTGGGTGTCAGAAGGATGGTCTTGCATAGACCCACAGGACTCACACAACCGTGGCAGGAGAGTCTTCCAGTGATGCAGTGGAGGGGTTGGTGGTGGAGCAGTAGGTGGAGGGACAAGTGGCCAGGGTGTGGCAAACTCAAGGATTGGAAGCAGCTCCAGGACACTACTTACCCCACCTGGCCTGACTCCTCAGGCCAAAGATGGAAGACGGCTGCCCAGGAGAGGCTGCAAGAGGGGCTGCCTTACGGATAGGCCAGGCTCCATTGGCCTAGGACAGCCTAGGAACATGTGGGGAAAATGCTGAGGAAAGGGGAGCCCACTTGCTGTCTAGTGGTTCTCCCCCCTCTTTGAGGCCTACTAAACTTCCTTAGGATCCAGGCTGGACATGGCAGGGCCCATTCCTCTGATGGAGAATGAGCTCCCTTAGGATCCAGCCTTCACACAGTTTCTCTCTCCACTGGCAGTGCCAGTCCCTCCTGTCCCCACTCTGGAGTCACCCCTGCTGGCTCAGCGTCACCTCCTGCAGGAAGCCTCCCAGACCACACTAGCCAGACGCATTTATGTTCCTCTGAAGGCCCATGCCGCTGCCCTCCCAGTATCTGGCCCTCACTCTCAGTTGCTGTTTTTTTTTCTTCGGGTGACACTGTGTTTGCATGTCTAGACTTCCTTCAGGGGACCGTCCTGAAAGGACAGGCTGGAGCTGGAAGATGGTGTCATGTTGTCTAGCTGTGTGCTGTTGAGTCAGACTTCCTGGGACCTCAGTTACTATATCTGAAAATGCAGACGTGGTGGGGCTCTGAGTTCTCAGATGAACCCCATAGAAGTCCAATCAGCATGAAGACCTGCTCCCCACCCTTGCGTCTTTTCCAGGGGCCCCACCAAACACCTCACGTGGTGACTCTCATTTGCTGAATTCAGAGATCGTTGCAAAACTTTTCTGTGGTATCTTTAAAAAAAAAATTGAGAGGTTGAAATAGACCGTCAGATTCTCCAGCTAGCAGTAAAAATAGTTCGCATATGGCCATGAAAAGCAAAAAAATCACACACGTCCACTATGCCAGGACTAGGTTTTCAGCATCAATTAACAAAAAAGATTTTTCATGCGGCCCTAAAAGGGGATGAATTGTGTATGAGACTTACTGCTTTACATTAAAAAGAGATTTTTTAAAAACTTACTAAGACCATTTACTGAGACAATTGCCTTGCAAACTCTCAATATATGCAAAATGTTCCTTTTTTTCCAAAGGTGTCATTGTGCAATGTGTACTGCTGAGAATCTTTGAAAACATTTTATTTTACAAGAAGTAGTAAAAAATAAAGAAAAAAAGCGTTCACATATTTTGTTAGCATTTGAGTTTTTACCATCGGGCCTCTTGACTTTTCCACAATCCCTCTTTATTACACAGATCTTCCGAAACATGAGGACCATAAAGAAGGTCTTCCAGCTCATCGATGTCAACAACACAGGCGTGATGCAGTCCCAGGAGCTGAGACGGGTCCTGGAAACATTCTGCTTGAAGATGAGGGATGAGGAGTACAAGATGTGAGTGGCCAGGCCAGAGAGGGTGTGATGACCCTGCAGCCAGGGCCAGGGTGAAATGGCAAAGGCAGGTTGCTGGGCCCCTCCCTCCCTCCCTCTTCATTTTGGACATTCTCCCAAGTTCCCGAGGCTGTGACTTCTCAATAGTGGGACCTACTGTCTCTTACTCCTTGAGCGGGCTTTCAGATCTGAACACAGGTTACTGACTACTCTATCACCTGTCGCCACTCTTTCTTGCTTAGTGTCCCCCATCCTGTATATTTCCAGTTCATAGTGAGCTTGACTCCAGGCCCAGGGCGAAGAGGAGAAGGGGCCAGTGGAGAGATTGACTCATCTGTTGGTGTCCGTCATGGGCTCTGCCTCCTTATGTAATGGCTCAAACATCCTTTTCCTTTGAGGATATTGTTACTGGGGGCAGCAGGTTGTGACAGAGGATGGGGACTAACACAAAGCATTTATCTGCTTCCTGGCGCTTGCCAGATGCTGCCACCTGCTCTTGACTCAGGCTACACCACAGTGCTCATGGTGTGGACTCAGGACCACGAAGAGGAGGCCAGCTGCTTGTCCCCTGTGCTGTGTGAGTTCTGAGAGAGAAGCGCTGGAGGAGGGCCCTGTGGCGCTTCTTTCTGAAGAGCCCAGCTGAGAGGGTGCCCTCCTCCTGCCCTTTCCCAACCAGCCTCTTCTCTAAGCACAGCGGCTGCCCTGGGCCTTAGCTCTGCTTCCTTGGGTGCCAGTTACCCACAGTTCACTGGTCCGAAACTGCTCAGTAAGAGAGTCCTAAAATAAAGAGTTCGTGTATTCTGAATACCTTCTATCACACAGAGTATGCTGTCTTGTCCCCCTTTTAAAGGATGCCTGTTAATCTCCCAGTGTGCTTATAAATTAATAGGGAAAAAATTTAATAGATAATACAAACAAACACGTGAGTACATATGTTGATAGATAGTTCAGTGTCATGTGATTTCAGACACCCACGGGTGGACCTTGCCTTGTGTCCTAATGACTCAGGGATGCCTGGACCATTCAGGCTGCTCCCAAAGCACCAATCCGTTATTGTTTCGGCAGAGGCTAAGAGCATGGCTTTGCTCTGGAGTTACAGGCTGCTGTTATGAGGGGTCACTGTGGCTTTTGACACATCTCCTAAAGACAAGGTCAGGGCTGCAGGCAGTAGAGGAGCTTTCTCCAGAGCAAGGTGGCACAGAGGACATGTGACTATAGCTCTGATGGGGCTCACAACCAGAGACTTAAAAAAAAATGGCTCCTTCCCACTCTTGAATATGTTTCTTCTTTCTTCCTCTTTATAACCTACCTCAGAATATAAAAGGCATAATAGATGTTTTAATTTTTACATCCTTTCTGGCTGGGAAAGTGTCCAGAATAAGATCCAAACAAAACAAATTAAATAATTTTGTGCGTGCAATTACAGAGCGGAGGCAGGCCTCTTCTAAAACAGGCCGTCAGAAACAAAGCAGGCTTTTATTTGACAATAAACCTTGTGTTTGGCGCTGCAGTCTCCAACCTAGTAAATCTATAAAAAAGTTACTGCCTGTTTCCCCATCTCTTAAGTATTGAATAATAAAGAACTCCACAAATTTTTATTCGAGACTTCTTTCAAGCCCCAGAAACAATGCTGTTTTCACACCGCGGCTCGAACAATGTCCCACAATAGAATTGGTTCCCGTAGACCCACACAGAGGCTCAAAGGAGCTGGCTTCTGCAGGGCCTTTAGTGCCTTCCTTATCGAGGCCCCGGAAGACACTGTTACCCACGGCTGCTTTGGTGTTGACTTTGCCCTTTGCAGCTTGGAGCAGGATGCCCAGCGCGCTTTTAACATTTCTCTCTAGCGGCTTTCTTCTGTTTACGGTCTGCAGTAGGTGCTTGGTAGGAATGGTCAGGCTCTGAAGTCAAGGCTGTGCTTGACATTCCCTGATCCTGGGACACCAAGATGTTGCCAGGACTCAGTTTTCTGTTAAAGAAATAGGTGTTGAGTGGGCTAGGGAAATGGCTTAGACGGCAGAGGGCTTGCCTTGCAGGTATGAGGACCTGAGCTTGATCCCCAGAAACCACATTAAAGAGAAGAAAGACAGTAGGACGTCATGGCATGTGCTTGTAAACCCAGAGTTTGCGAGGTAGAAAAAACAGGTGGATCTCTGGGGCTCACAGGCCAGCCAGCTTAGCCTGCTTTTGCGTTCCAGGCCTATGAGAGATTCTGTTTGAACCAAAACAACAAAAAACAGGTGGATGGCACCTGAGGAGCAACAGCTGAGGAGGCTGTCCTCTGGTCACCATCCACACATACATACCCACCCACATTCACCAGCATGATCGTGCAAACACACATGCACTTATACACATGCACACATGTGGGAAATGGGATAGGCACCGAGAAACCCACCACACAGCATGGGGATGAAGACATCATGTAACGTCTGTGGCATGCCTGTGATAGGCTTGCATGTGGCAGGTGCTCATCTTGCTGGACAGTGTCACAATTGTGATGGCCCAGGATACTATTACAACTTCTAGACAGTTGCTGTTCTCCTGCAGAACACCTCTCAGCCTATACAAAACCCACGGCCGGAGATGAACTCACCACCAGCTTCGTCAGCACTGTCCAGCATCCCACACACTGATTTTTCCCTTCCTGGATCACTCCATCCCACATTCCATCTTTCTCCTGGCTCAAGTATTTGAATCTATGTGAAGTCATTTAGGAGCAGCCCCATAGTCAAGCAAACCGCAGAAGGCCAGCCTAAGCCAGGATTGCCTGGAAGGGGTTTTTTCCAGGTGGTGATGCTGGAAAGGCTTAAGGACGCACTGGGGTCCCCCTTCTCCCTAAATCCAGCCCCCCAGTGAACCCCACTTGCCTGCTGCTTTCTGCGGGCTGTGCATCCATCCTGGCCTTGCCACCCAGAGTTTGAGTCCCTGGGATAGTTATGTCTTAAGAACAGTTTCATCCACGTTCTCTCTTTGAAAACCTTTAGAAATATTTATTGTATGTGTGTGTGCACATGCATGTGGAAGCTAGAAGTCAGCCATGTTCTCTTGTATAATATTAAAAGGACCAGCCTTAATAATATACTTCCAGGGGCTCAGGAGAGAAACTACAAACAGCGAGAATTATTTTCTGGAAAAGAATCTAAGTACACCAAGCTCTTAGTCCATCTACTTTATTCCTCTGAGATAAAATCCTATCTACACAGCTTCAGTTCTGTTCTTGTGCCTAGCTCCTTTCTTGCCTGATTTCTCTCTCTATTTATCTACTGTCCCCTCTAAGTTCTATCTTAATTCTCTCGTCTTAATTCTGCCTCATCTGGGTCCTTCTCATCTCATTCTTACCCAGCTAGTACTTCCCTGTCTGGCTTTTCTTCATCTTCCATCTCGTCCACACGTTCTCTCTGGTCAAAATCCTCCTTATCCCTCTCCGTTCTCCATCCTCAAGTTCTCTACTCCTTTCTTTCTCTCCGTCTCCTTATACCTCTAAATCCTCTCAAGTCTCTGAGGTGTTCAGTTTTAAACCCAAGCAATAGCAATCCTCTGCCAGAGCAAGGTCACCAGGCTTGAATTCTTATGGCAGATAAGAATTTTCCTCGGGCAGTGACCATCAGGCTCTTAAAGAGGAGGTCAACTGAATGCTAATGACCGGTTAGTATATCAAAAAGGGGATCTATGTGCTCAGTCTACATTCCTAGAAGTGGTTAGGTAAGAAGTTAGGGGTCTATTAGTAAGGTTGTAAAATAAAGAAGGGTCTCACCCTAAATAGTACAAGAAATAAAGCTATCTGCCTGACCTAGGAGACAGGTGTTGTTTCGTTTGGCCTTAGATGCTTGATAGGTATTTTAGATAAATACACTGTTAGGAGTTCTTGGAAGCAAGCATAGCATTACAAGAAAATCACTGTAGGAACCAGCTAATATATATATATATAAAAGCTAAAATATCACCAAGACTTCTTAAGCCATGGCTTGACCTTGGGAGAAGTCCTTGACTTTTCCAAGTAGTAGCTTTTGTGATAGTAGCTGAACTCCATTACATTTTCCTGCGGCTAGCAGCAATGTTCATTCCTTGGAAGCTGACCACCTTGTGTTTTCAAGTGTAACTTCTCAGTGGGACCTCAGACTCCTCTGACTAGGGTAGACTGGCTGGCCAGTGAGCCCCGAGGACTCACCTGTCTCCACCTCCCCAACTCTGGCATTATAGCACGTACCACCACACCCAGATGGTTTTGTTTTTTAAAATATGGGTTCTGGGGATCAAACTCATGCCCTCTTCTTGCACAGCAAGCATTTCACGGACTGAACCATCTCCCCAGCTCCGTGAAAAGCCTTTGGAGACCCTGCTTTCCTGTTCAGTGCCAGGCTTCGTCTCTAACGCCTTTTCTCCAGGGCACACTACCACGGGCTTCCATCTGTCCTCTGTGTGCATGCAGCAGGTTTCTGAGCACGGGATTCCAGGGCCTTAACCCAAGCCAGCGTTTCCCTGTGACCCAGCATTGACCCTGGCTGCAGGGATGCTGCATTGCATGAAGGTCTGCAGTGCTGGGTGAGTCGCTCACCAAGTTCCCCTGCCTCGCTAGAGCAGCGTGCTGGCCAGCAGCCTCGCAGGACTTAGAAAGACACTGGCAGGTGCTGCCTCCTGGGTCTCAAGCTTCTAGGCTGTTTTCACAGAACCAGGGCTCAGGGGCTGTTTAGGGAGTTTCTGAGTTAACACCTGGCCGTCATCATCTCTCTGGGTAAGTTTTCCTATTTGGACACTAGGAAGTTTCGTCGAAGTGGGGAGAGAGGGGCAAGTGGGAAGCAGATACATGGCACTCCCAGTTCAATCTGGAGACCAGAAAAATAGCAAATACTTCAAGTATTAATTACTAAATTTTGAGAAAGCATGAAACTAGATAATTATAGAAACCAACACATATGGGGAGAATATAACCAAACATTTAAAAACTGTGAATTTTTTAGAAATGTAGTAACCCAGAAATCATCTAAAAAAGTGTTTATCACACACAGATCTGGATAATAGAAAACACATTAAAAACCAAAGCATCTCGTTTGTCTCAGGGTATTTTAGAGGCAGATAGGTGTTGTGTGTGTTTTTCAATTTTCTTGTTTTGAGTTGGGTGTGGTAGCCCCATACCTATTAACTCCATCACTTGGAGGCGTGGGCTAGAACATAGCAAATTCAAGGCCAGCCTGGGATACATAGGAAGACCCTGTCTCAAAACAAACAGAAAAAAAATGTCTTATTAAATGTAAACACCATAAATGCTTCAAGAACAGCTGGACACCCTGGCCACTTGCTGATTGGAGACTGTGTGCCTCTGTGGGCGGAGGCTTCTGTCTCTTGAGGTGATAGGCTGCTGTCAATTAAAACAATCATCGGCTTGCACCCCCCCACCTTTCACACTCTGGGGTCCCTGGTTACAGAAATGTGATTTTCACTGGCTCACTGCCCAGATCCCTGTCTCTACTTCTTACATGGCTTCTGCTGTCTAGTGAAGAGGTGGCTTCTGGGCCCTGGGGTCTGGTGTCCTCTCTCTTCCAACCAAGGAAGGGACGACAACTGTAGGAAGTGTATCTGGGGCATTCCCAAGAAGGGGCCTGGATGTTCTGTCCCATTATCTGTCTGTGCCCTTCTACAAGCTGACAAAATATTCTACCCCAGGTGTCTGTGTTTGTAGTCTGTATGTGTGTAAGTGCATTTGGAATCCAAAGGACAGCCTTGTTGCCCTCAGGGATTGCCCTACCTCTTATTTATTTTTTTCATTTTGTTTCGTTTTTGTTTTTTGAGACAGAGCCTCTCACTGGCCTGGTACTCCCCAAGGAGGATAGACTGGCTGGCCAGTGTCGGGAGGAGTCTGCCTACTTCCACCTCCCCGTCACTGGGATTACAGACACATCCCCATGCTGGTCCATTTCCTGCAGGTTTCGTGGCTGGAACTCTGGTCCTGCTCTAGCACAGCCCGTGCTTCACTGGCTAGGCTGTCTCCCCAGTCCCAGACATTTAAGAATCCCAGCAGCAGGATTTCCCACGGTCTCCTTGTTAGAGGCAGCTATAGCTAGGAAGACATTGAAATCTGTGCCAGCCCAGTATAAAGCAGACCGTGTAAGCAGCATGCTTCTGTCCAGACTCGCTGTGGTTCTGTCTGACTTCAGTGAGCGTCTGTGTTACAGGCTCTTGAAACAGTACAGCCTGGATGGCAGCGCTACAGTGGAATACAACACTTTCCTGAAGAACCTCAGCGTAAGCAATGACATGAACTTCAGATACTTACAGTTCAATCCAGGTAAAGACCTTCCCGAGCATGTCGCTAAGGGTTGTAATGTCTCTTTTCTTCCCTAAGGAAATATATCCCAGTATGGAAAAAGGTATCCACTACAGAGATACCCATGATATCGTTATTTAAAAGAACGTGAAGGCCGGGCGGTGGTGGCGCACGCCTTTAATCCCAGCACTCGGGAGGCAGAGCCAGGCGGATCTCTGTGAGTTCGAGGCCAGCCTGGACTACCAAGTGAGTTCCAGGAAAGGCACAAAGCTACACAGAGAAACCCTGTCTCGAAAAAAACCAAAAAAAAAAAAAAAAACCAAAAAAAAAAAAAAAAAAAAAAGAACGTGAAGGCTGAATGAAAGAAGAGGGCTGGGGGTGAACAGTGGTTAAGGGCACACACTACTCTTACAGAGAAGCCACATTCTGTTCCCAGAACCCATGTCAGGGGCCTCATACCTGCCTGTAACGCCTGCTCCAAGGGACCCGATGCTCTCTTCTGGCTTCTGTGGGCACCTGCACTTCCATGGGCACCTGCACATGTACACACACACACACACACACACACACACAC
>CABHPR010145499.1:35732-52541 GCA_902168415.1 Peromyscus melanophrys
GGGGGTATGGGGGTTTGGGATGTGAATGTGGGGATATATAGATATGGGGTGTGAATGTGGGGGTATGTAGGTGTGGGGTGTGAATGGAAGGTGTGCATGTGTGGGATATATATCTAGTAGCGTGTTTGCTGTATGTACATGTGTATATATATGTGCACAAGCCTGTGAGTGTGCATGTGGAAGCCAGAGGAGGATGTCGGCTGTCTTACTCTGTTGCTTTCAATCTATTTTTCGAGACAGAGTTTGTCACTGAACGTGAAGTTCTCCATTTTGGCTGGGCTGGCTGATGGGTGAGATCTCAGGATCCGCCTGTCCCCAGATGCCGGCACTGTGGTTACAGGCACACCTCGCCATGCTCAACTATCACACAGGTGCAGAGGATTTGAATTCAGGTCCTCTTACATTCATAATAAGCACGTTTACCCCCTGACTCATCTCTGCAGCCTGAGAAGTTAATTTTAAGTGTGTCCTCTGTGCTACTTGAAGGCTAACTTAAAATAAAAGACAGAAACCTATAAAGGAATGGTACAGCTTGGTCATGTTACATAAGAGAAAACTTGACTCAATAAAGAGGCCACTTCTGACCTCGAGTGGGGGTTGTTCATTAACGAGTACACGAAGAGACCCTCCTCTTCTGACTTTGGGTAGAGGGTTGGTCATTATCTCTGGTCTCTATATTTGGACTACATATGTGTCTCTTGAAAAGTTAAAATTGAGGATCTCTCCTACTGCGTTTAAATACCTTGTGAAGGTGTAACAGTTGGGACCGTGGAGAGCTGGTGTGACAATGGGCAGTCTGAATGGGTCAGGAAGGCAATTGACATCAATGAGTGCCCATAAGTGCCTGTGCGTTCAGCCAGTTTTTCTGGTTTCATTTCTGTTGCTGTGAGAAATACTCTGGCAGGAAGCATCCTGGGAAAGAAGAAGTTTAGTTCAACTTACAGTTGCAGCCCATCATTGTGGGGAAGTCAAGGCAGGAACTCCACACAGATAGTCACATCACGGCCGCAGTCACGAGCAGAGAGAAATGCAGGCGTGCCGCTCACCTGTACTCAACGTTCCCTTCACTTATGCACGGGTCAGAACCTCCTGCCTAGGGAATGGCGCCGCCCACCCTGGGCTGAGCCTTCCTGCATTCATGAACTTAATTAAGACAATCTCCCACAGACAGGCCAACCTGATAGAGACAGTCCCTCAGTGAGTGACTGTAGGTTGGGTCAAGTTGACAGTTAGAGGAACCATCACGCATGGCATTTCAGTGAAGCACAGTGTGGGCAGATTGTTAGTGATGAAATTATTATTGAGATAATCTGTCAGCCAGACATTTTGGAAAGGAAAACTTTCAGCCCTCACCAACCCCAATTTCTACACACAGTAACTACTGTAAACCTAGCATGAACAAGGTGGGTAAAAGTGATTTCTGTGTATTGGGCATCGGACCATGCTGAGCAAGCCCTCTACCACCAAGCTGCAGCTGCAGCTGCAGCCCCAGCCAAGGGGAAAAATTGAAAATTTGAAATGAAAGTCTTTTTTGAGTATGAAGTAAAGCCTAAAAGCCATAAAGAAAAAGGTGAAGGTTGACAGCATAAAAAGTTTTTTTAAAAAAAAGTATTTTTGTACAGTAAAACAGTATGAACATGAGATCAGCTTGGCCAAATATGACAGCATAAATGACAGGTGAATAATAACTGTCTTAAAAGGTTTTTTTAATTTTTATTTATATGTATGTGTTTGCATGTGTGTCTGTGCACTTGGGTGTGGGTGCCCAAGGAGCCCAGAGAGGGTGCTGGATTCCCTAGAGCTGATTACAGGTGGCTGTGAGCTGCCCAGTGTGGGAACTAAACTCCAATTCTCTGTAAGGGTACAAGTGTTCATAGCCACTGAGCCATCCCTCCAGCCTCCATAACTGTTTCTTTTTTCTTTCTTTCTTCTTCTTCTTCTTCTTTTTTTTTCCCCCGAGACAGAGTTTCTCTGTGTAGCTTTGCACCTTTCCTGGAACTCACTCTGTAGCCCAGGCTGGCCTCGAACTCACAGAGTTCACAGATGGCTCTGCCTCCTGAGTGCTAGAAGTAAACGCATATGCCACGTACTGCCCGGCACCATAACTGTTTCTAATATACACAGAACTTTGCCAATTATTACTGTGGACTTTTCAGTAGAAGAACTAGCGAGGAAACCCTGACGAAGCCAGTATTGGTGGAAAGAACTGAGAAAGGAACACATTCATATCGGCTGATAAATTGGCCAAGCTTGCTTTCCCTGCTTGCCAAACAACCTTATTGTTTTCATAGAAAACATGGCCTTCCCAAAACACATGACCCTCACCAAAAAGTGTATGAGCTGTTCTGGAAAGGACATGAGGAACTAGGACGTCATCCACAGTCCCCTCCCCAGAGCAGCCCAAGCTGTATTTGGTGAGCTCCATTCGTGTTCTTCCTTGTTCACCTGTGGAAAGATGACTGCATTTATGAGCAGGCAAATGACCAAAAGGGTTTTCCCAGAAGACCATTGCTGGGCAGTTGTGGTGCCACACTGGGGATGCTGAGGCAGGGGAATCTGAGTTCCAGGCCAACCTGGGCTACACAGCAAGGTCTTGTCTCAAAACAAAACAGTCTTTAAAAACATACACTTTTAATTTCAATGTCTTTGATTTTTACCAGCAGTAAAGCAAGCCTCGATGTCATGTGACATCATGATTAACCCTGTTCATGGGGTGTCCCACACCAGGCCAAATCCTTGGCGCCCTGGAATTACCACCTGAATCTCCACATAACAGGCACTGGTTGTATGCAGATCTTCAGGTGAGAAGGCCAAGGCAGGAAAAGGGTACACAACTTGCTGGGAAGTCCGAGCAGTATGGCTCTGGGTCCCAGCTGTCACTACACTCTTCGGTATTGTCAATCACAAGTGACAGGAAGATACCCCGGAACACTGGGTGTCTGTTTCCCACACAACATATTAAGTCCCTGAAGGAACATTAACACAGTGAAGGGGATGAGGAAAACCAGGCAGAGCTGAAGAGGTGGTGACGCTTTTGAAGGGGCTGGCTCGCTGCCGTGGAACTCGATGACAAGTGACGAGTGACTGGCACTTGCTGTGTTTCCCCTGCCCAGCCCCCACCCCACAGATTTTGCTGTCTATATTGTGTTCTTGTAGTTGGTCATGTTTACATTATGTTCAGTTATGGTAATCCCCCAGACGTCTGGCCTTTGTTTCCTACCCAGGTATATTTGGTGACCGCCAGTGGAGTGGAGTGCTTTTGGCATTTTTCCCTTTTTTAAAATTTTGATGTAGTTTTTGCTTGGCTGGATTTCATTGTCTGGTAATTTCCTCAAGAAAGGCTCCTGGATGCTTGGCTTCCCTTGTGTCCACACCTAGGAGACCCTGTGCCTCGTATGGTTAGGCCTGAGCACTGGTCTGGCTGTGTATGACTGCACTGTGTTTTCACTTCATCGTAACGGAGTGAATGTTTTCCCAACAGCCTCCTGGCACCTGCCACCGTTGGGAGGAATCTGAGGTCATCCTGATGGCTCTCCTGCAGCTGGTTTTGTGTGTCCCCAAATATGTTCTTCGGTTGATCTTTGAAATGTAAAAGTCAAGCTGAGCTTTGTCCTAGCTTGAAGCTTTTTGATGTCACTCCTTGGAACATGGGTGTATTTTTTACATGTCCAGCTCCAGGGCTTCACTGAGTACAAATATTCTGGGTCTTAACACAAAACCACACACACCTTGTCCCTCCCTCTCCTCCTCCTCCTCATCCCACCCTCTTCCCTCCCTCACTCCTTCAGTACTTTTCCCAGGTGTCCTTGCACCAGCTCATCCTTGCCCCAATGGCCAGCATGTTACCTGCTCCAGGTCACATTATCCCTGTCATCTTAATAGTTGTCTGCTTTGAGATTCTTTCAAGCCCCCTTAGTGCTCACCCAACTCCCATCTTTTTTGTTTGTTTGTTTGGTTTTGTTTGTTTGGTTGGTTTTGTTTTTTGAGACAGGGTTTCTCTGTGTAGCTCTGGTTGTCCTGGAACTTGTTCTGTAGACCAGGCTGGTCTTGAACTCAGAGATCCGCCTGCCTCTGCCTCCCGAGTGCTGGGATTAAAGGCGTGTGCCACCAGCGCCTGGCTTGACTCCCATTTTCCACTCATTTCTTTCGTGATTTTATTACCTCCTGTGCTAGTCATCTTTGTTGCTGTAATCTCAGCTCTGACACCCCCTCACCTCTTACTATTTGATCATCTCAGGGTACCCTTTGAATGAGTCCCTAGTTTTATCTGGTGCATTTTTTATGGCATAACATTTTCACAGAAGATGATTATTTGTTGGCGTCCTTTTCAAGCTGGGGTCCTTTGTCTCTTGCTTGTCGTGCGCTTATCTGTCCCCTGCTCCGCCCACTCTGTAGTGTGTTGGCGCACTTGCAAAGCCCTTTGTTTTGACCCTGGCTGTGCTTAGGATATGATCCACCCAAGTTAAGCTGCGTCAGCACCTTCCTGATGTAGAGTCTTCTGTCATCACCTCCCTCTGCATCTGTGTCTGTCACCTCCCCTGTACACTGTCACCACTCCCCCCTGCAAAGCGTCTGCGTCACCTCCCCATACAGTGTCTGTCATCATGTCACCTCCTGCAAAGTGTCCGTGTCACCTTCCCCTCCATAGTGTCTGTCATCACCACCCCTGCAGTGTCTGTCACCTCCCCTGCACATTGTTATCACCTCCCCCTGCAACAGTGTCACTTCCCCCTACTCACTGTCTGTCATCACCTCCCCAGCTCCTCCTGCACAGTGTCTGTCATCCTTCCTCCTACAATGTCTGTGTCACCTCCCCCTGATCAGTGTCTGTCCTCATCTCTCCCTACATAGTGTCTGCATCACCTCCCCCTATCCAGTGTCTGTCCTCTGAACACTCCGTAGGTCACACGTTCTGTAGTTGCGTTTGGGTTGCGTCACCAGGTCCCACTATAAATGTGTGTTGCTTTGCTTGTGGCACACCGTGCTGTGTGTCCTGGAAATGCCATCCAGGCATGGAGTTGCTGTCTCAGTGGATGCTCTAGAACATGATTCTGTTTTAACTGAAGCATCACCCTGCTGCCCACGATCATTTGCACGCCCACCATAAGCATATGGAGCCCTGTCCCACGGGCCACTCTACCTGACACAGTTCTTCACATTTGCCTGTCCGATGCAGCCTCCACCGGGATTCTGAGGGTTGTTAGTCTTTCTGCTAAGGCATGGAACATCTTTTTATATTTTGCAACTTTTGTTTAGAACATTTTTCCCCCTGTAAAACATACCCACTTTTAGATATCTTAAGTGACACGTGCCAAATCTGTGCTGCATTCTGGGTCACTATTAGTGAACAAAACCAGCCCAAGTGCTTCTGTCTTGAAGTCCTCTAGCCCTGGTAGAGAAGGATGAGATACAACACACACAGCTGTAAACATGGCCTTGCATTCAGCAAGAGCTGTAACTCTTGCTGGCCCATCGGTGATGTCATGGCAGGCCGTGTGTCCCCCCAAAGAACAACACTGGTGTGCGCTGGTTCTTATGAAGATGTTTCAGGACACGTTGCTAAGTGACAAGAGCTTCTGTCCAGCCTGAAATTGGGGCATGCTTCGCCATTTGTAAAATTATCTCTATAATTATGACAGCATTGGAAACTTCCAGAGTGTAGAGCTGGGGGTGTGAGACGTTGTGTACTTTGCTGAATTGCTTGTATTTTTCTTACACAAAAACCTTACAATTTTAAATAAAGTGAGGGTTTTTTTTTTTTTTTAGGTTTTAGATGTCACCTAGATACTCTTTCTGCATCACTCATTTTCCAGAAGCTCTTGGTCATGTCAGAGCGTGCTCTGAGAAGCCTTCTTGAAGCCCACATGCCCTTGAGATGTTAAGACAGACTCCGTCAGCTGGGTGTGGTGGCTTAAGGCTTTAATCTTCACTCTCCAGAGGCAGAGGCAGAGGCAGGCAGATCTCTGTGACTTTGAGGCCAGCATGGCCTACATAGTGAATTCTGGATCAGCCAGGGCTGTATAAGGAGTGAGACCCAGTTTCAAAAAAAAAAAAAAAAAGATAGATTTTATTAGCCCAGTGAATACACCAAGACTGCACATCACTGGGTGTTTTAGCTTCTCTGGGTGAGTCTTCCCTGAGGCAGGAGTTCAGATGAAGCTCTCTCTCATGGAAGAAGTAGGTGAGCTTGCTGAAGTTTGTATAATTCTCTTTCTTTCTTTCTTTCTTTCTTTCTTTCTTTCTTTCTTTCTTTCTTTCTTTCTTTCTTTCTTTCTTTTGGTTTTTGGTTTTTGTTTTTGTTTTTGTTTTTGTTTTTGTTTTTGTTTTGAGACAGAGTTTCTCTGTGTAGCTTTGCGCCTTTCCTGGATCTCACTCTGTAGCCCAGGCTGGCCTCAAACTCACAGAGATCCACTTGCTCTGCCTCCCGAGTGCTGGGATTAAAGGCGTGCGCCACCACCGCCCCGGCATGTATTAATTCTTTCTTGGAAGCTTAGGCCCTTTCTAAGAGACTTGGATCTCTAAATAATTTTAGAATTCTAAAATTTATTTATGTGTGTGCGCATGTGCATGAGTGCATGCACGTGTGTGCGTGTGTGTGTGTGTGTGTGTGTGTGCGCGCGCGTGCATGTGTGTGTGTGCGTGCGTGTGTGTGTGTGTGTGTGTGTGTGTGTGTGTGTGTGTGTGTTAAGTTAGAGGCCAACTTTTGGGAGTTGGTTCTCCCCTCCACTGTATTGACTCAGGGTCTGTCACTGCTCTCTGGCCCATAATCTTGGACCAGTTTTCTCGTCTCTGCCTCCCACCTCTCTGTAGGAGTGCTGGAATTACAAACGCATGTCACAGAATCTGGCTCTCTATGTGGGTCTCAGGGATTGCACCCACAGAATCTGCCTTTTTATGTGGGTCTCAGAGATTGCACTCTGGTCGAGGGGCTCTGTACATCAAGAGCCGCCTCCCCAGCCCTCTAATCCCTCCCAGAATTGTAAAGATCTCCAGCACTGCTGTGCCCACTCAGGAGCATCTCCAAGCCTACTTCTTATTCCCTGGTTGGATGGAGACTCCTGTACATGTGTGTCCATTTCCAGACACCTTTCAAGAAAGTTACCTCTTACACCAAATTGGTGGTTATTCTATTTTCCATTTAGCAGGAAAAACTGAATTCAGACAAACTGAGATGGTTGAAAATAAATATAGTTATCAGCCAATAATAAATAGCAGTGTTCCATAAATGATAACCAGCGTTCACAGTGTTTTTATGAGCCATGAAAACCAGCTTTGAACCAACTCACTGCATCCTTGGAATCCCAGGAGAAAACCAGTTGACTCTCTTATGATCAACCCCCCTCTTTAAAACCATGATTTATGGGGTGTCCAGTGTCTATTATGTTTATATAATCCTTACATTAATCAATTTCCACACCACAAAGGCAACTTCTATTTTTAATAAAATGCTCCCAGCTTGCAAATCTGATGGCCTGACTTATCAGAAGTGCATGGCGTGGGCTCTCGGTAGGGAATGCCGGAAGCGTATTAAGATGCACCACACCAGCAGAGCTGTGGAGTATTTTTAGTGCTGTAGTCGGAGGTAAAGCCATCGTTCTTGCTGTCCCTCCCTGAGAAACTTGTCAGCTGTGAGCAGGGTGTTGTTTGTAGTGAGCTCATCAATTAAACATTTGAGGTTCAGTACATGCCACAGTAACCCTTTTTGATCAGCTTTCGGAGACAGAAACGTGGGGAGGTTCTGGTTTAAAAAGAAAAACAAAAATGGCATGGTTGGATGGCTCCAGGATGTTGACTTGGCTGAATGCAACACTCAAATTTCAATTCCTTGCAGCTTTCAAAGTGCTATGAAAAGATCGAAAAAGCCCTGAGCGCAGGAGACCCCTCCAAAGGTGGCTACGTCTCTCTGAATTACCTGAAGGTTGTCCTTGACACCTTTGTATACCGGCTACCGAGAAGGATTTTTATCCAGTTAATGAAAAGGTAAGAATCTGATTGCTTCTTGACAAGTTTTCCCCCAGACATCGCTGGGACCACACAGAAGAACCTCGTTTATTTTTTCATTCAGTGCTTTAAACTTGGTGCCACTGAGATTTCCCCACCTGTGCAAAGGCAGAGGGAAAGCCCTACAAATCCGCTCTCGAGCTCAGTCCCCAGCTTTGAGAGTCCCCAGAAAGCAGATTCAGCAAACCTTAAGGACCATGGCCTTGGCCTCAGCTCCTGCTTTCGTATTGCACCCAGGACCCCCAGCCTAGGGGTGACACCGCCCGCAGAGAGCTGGGCCCTCCTACAGCAATCAAGAAAAGGCCCCGGAAGCTTGGCCACAGTTCATTCGTCCAAAATGGCTCTAGCTTATGTTAGCTTTAGGTAAAACCAGCCAGCACACCTTGATTCCCTGTTAATCTGCAGGCTTCCTTCCCACATGTTCCTTTTATACAAGGCTAGATTAAATGTTCCTTAGAGTTTCTTACAGCCTGGATTTGGTTGTTATAACCCACAGTGCCATTCCCTAAGGTCCCTTCTCCCTCCTGCAGCCCCCACCCCCACCCTCCCCCCTGAACTGGCACCTCTGAGGACTCAAGGCTGTGGTTTTACTTATCTGCTTTAGACGTGACTGCTCCACTGACTGGTGGGATGTGTGGGCCGCTTGTGTGTCTGTTAATGTTGGCTGTCACTGTCAATCAGACGTAGATCCCATAGTTCCCTGGAGACCGTACGGTGGTACTATTCTGTTTGTTCTTCTGCCGTGTTGGAGTGCCTCTGTGATGAGGGTGTACCATCTCCATGGTTAGATAAGGAAGTCAGGGACTAGGGAGACAGCTCAGTGTGGAACGCGCTCACCGTGCAAGCCTGAGGACCTGAGTTCAGATCCCCAGAACCCGCATCAAGCAGGACTCGGGAGCATGCATCTGTAACTCAGTACTGCTATAGTGAGATGGGAGGACGCCAGAGAATCCTGGGAAGCTCTCAGGCCGTATGCAGCCGTAAACAAGGGGCTGTTTCCAACAAGGTGGAAGGCAAGGAGTGCCACCGAAGCCCTGTGACCTCCACATGTGTGTGTAGCCTGCTCACATCCCACACAAATCAAAACAATTCGCAAAGAAACACTGTTGGTTTGGCCTGTCTGTGGCTGCTTTTCAAAATAAGGAGTTGGTTCACCAGCCTCTTCCACAGAGAGCAATGGGAATCTTTTCCTAATAACCTTTTCTTAATTATTATGAATTCTCAAATTTAAATGTATTTCATGCATTCCAATTCATTACAGTTATTTTCTCCCCCTGCCTTCTTCCTTCTCTTTCCTTCTTCTTCCTTGTTATGTCCTCAGACAGGGTCTCACTTTGTAGCCCAGGCTGACCTTGAACTTGAAACCTGTCTGCCTCAGCCTCCTGAGTGCTGGGATAACTGGCTGTACCACCATGCCCAGCTTGTTACAGTCATGCTTGCTGAGACTCCATTGTTCCCTCTTGGCTGGTGGGGCCTTTTCACGCTGGTGCCCATGTCTTGTTGCTGGGGCCATCATGGTCTCTGAGAGCCTTTTTGCTTTCTGAGATGATAAAAATACCCAGTCTCCTTACCCCTTGCCTCACATCAGGATTGGCGATCTCTGCAAGGAACCCCTGTGCCATTCAGGTGGGAGTGTGGTGCCATTCAGGTGGGAGTGTGGTGCCATTCAGGTGGGAGTGTGGCATATAGACACAAATATTGCTCAGAAATAGTCTTGTTTTCTTGTCCAAGTCACACAAAGTGCCTCCTCTCAAGGCAATGAGATGGAAGCGCGTGTCCTGAGTAACTATAGGTGATGAGAGCTGCCTTGAGCTTGTCTGGAAAAGATGCCTGAGAGCATCAGAAGAGCCCAGCACCACACGGGGCACTCTGATGGCACCACACATGGATTTCCAAAGCAAGTAGCAAATTAGTCCCAGTGAGTGGCTCCATGGCTCAGAAAGCAGCTCTGTTGTGACCAACTTCAGAACTTATTTCTCAGAAAACTAGAGGTCATACAGAGCACCTTCTCAGTCTCCAAATCTTAATAGTCATGCAATAGGAATAATGGGAACAGCTAGGAGATGCACCCCCCCCCCAACACTCTTTATTGGCCCACGCCCTCATTCACACAAATAAGAAACTTTTCCATTTGTAGTCAGGTACACCTACAGTGTTGCTTTGATTTTAAAAATAGAAATGGCTGTCTTAGACACCTTTCCTCTTGGCTTCATATTCTTAGAAATTATCATTTTAATGAATGCATGAAATGTCATGCCGCTAACATTTACCGAGCGCCTTCCTCTGCCAGACACTGTGCTAGGTGCTAAAAATGCTGAAATAGACAATGACTGGATCCCAGCTGGGGTGACCTGCCGAGCGACGAGTACCCTGGGCACACAGAATGCGCATGTTAGGGATGCAAGTGGCCACCATGTTCTCTTGCTAGAGCCTTCTCTTCGGAGGCCCAGAATTTTCTGAGACTCTTTTTTGTACTCACCCAGAATCCCCAGGGGCACAGCACCAGTGTCTGCATCATGATTTATGTATGGGTTGAGCATCTCCAGCCTGAAAATCCAAATTCCAAGCTGTGGAGATGGCTCAGTGGATAAAGGCACTGCTGTTCAAGCCTGACAAATGACCTGCTTTCAATCCCTGGAACCCACCTGCAGGTGGGAGGAGAGGGCTGACTTCACGAGGTTGGCCTTTGACCTCCATACACGCACTGAGGCATGCCCCCACCCCCAACATATGCAATAAGAAATTTTAGAAAGAAAATCCAAATTTGGAAGTGGTTCTGAATTTGAAACTTTCTGAGCTCTGACATGACATTCGAGGATCCCAGTCAAAACGCAAGCTCACGGAAGTCCCGTGTCATGTAGCCTCAAGGCTGTAAGAGAACATGAAACACATGGACAGTTTGTGTTAGACTTGAGGTCCCTCACTATATATGGAAGTATTCCAAAACTCAAAGCAATCCCAAAGCAAACAGCATTTCAGATATGGGACAGTCCCCTGTGTCCCCTGTGCAAAGACCTGAAGGTGATGTGTGGCCGTCTCTCACAAAAGTCATGGAATTCTAGTCTTATTGAGTATTGAAACACTGTGCTACCTTTCTAGCTAGTGTTTGTCAAGTGTCTTCTACTGGCCACGTTGTTTTTTTGTTTTGTTTTGTTTTTTGTTTTTTGGGTTTTTTTTTTTTTTTTTGTTTTTTTTCTTTTTTTTTTTTTTGAGCAGGATTTCACAGAATTGCCCAGCTGGCCTCAAACTTAGACTCCTCCTGCCTCAGTGTCCTGAACCCTAAGGCTGGAGTCATGTACCACTATGCTGTGCTTTCCCAGGCTTTTTTTTTTAAACACGTCTGTTTTCCTTAGTCTAGCTAACAGGAGTCTTGTTTGTTTAACTTTTCAGAAACTCACCTCTTAGCTTCATGATCTTTTTTTTTTTCTATCTTTGTCTAGACTTGGATGTATTTCTCTTCTGATCTTTGCTGCTGATACTGTCTGTTGTTCTTTTTAGTGGTTTTTTTTTTTTTTTTTGGTTTAAGATTAACTTGTTGAAGATTGGAGATATTCTCCCCCCTACCACCCCTATTCTTGTTGCTAAAATTCCTTCTGTCTCCCTCTTCTTCCAAGGTCCCAAGGACAAACAAAGGCATGATTCTGCCAAAGTTCACTCTGTGGAACCAGTGAGTTTCTAGGGCTTCCTACAGAGCGTAGGTGAGGGGTGACGTGCAGGGGTGTGGGTGTGCCTACCCCAACAGGCAGCTCCTGAAAAGCCTTTATCCCGCGGGGATGAGGGCTCTCCCTTACCCACATAGAAGGAGCCCCCTCCGCTGGTCTTCCTTGTACACTCCAGCTCTCCCGCTGTCATGTACAGCTAGGGCAGAGTTGCCAACAACAGGTGGTAGGGTCTGGATTCTCAGGTGAGGGTCTCATAACACCCCGCCCCTCCATCGGGGTGCAAACCGCCAAGAAGCCCAGCTGGGAGGACCTTTTGCAAGAGGATGTGGCTGACCTCCCCAAGATGGCAGCGGTGTGCCTCAGAGGACAGACCCGTGGGCACGCACACGTGGAAGTCGGAGGGCAGCTCTGGGGACTCGGTTCTCTCCTTCCACCTTCTTGGGCTGCAATGCTCTTGTGGCTGCCGCTGCACAGCGTGTTTCATGCTGGCTGACCTTCCTGTGGGCTGAGGGCACGCATCACCGCCTGCAGTTTCTGCAGGCCTGCTCAGCTGTCCTTGTAGAACAACACCCTAGCCATGTGCGTTGCCATCGTGTGCTGTGAGTGTTCCAGTTTTGCTCCCTCTCCCGAGCTGCACATCATTAATATCATTTTAAATATTGATCATGTATGAGGCGCGAAGCGGTGCCCTGTTATTGTCTTAATTTGTCTTCCTGGGGCTGACACTGAGGTTGGCCGCCTCCAGGTGCCAACCTGCTGTGCCTCTGCCTCCGTTGGTGGGAACCTTCCTCGTGTCCCTAATGGGCTAATGGCCCAAATGGAAGGGTTTAAAGTGAATTTCATCGCCTTCAGGTTTAATTCTTTATAATCACGTATGCATCAAAAGAGAACCTGTCTGTGTAAGAGCTCTCTCTCGGCTTGCTATTTCCTTTTCATTAACACGATACTTCAGTATCTCAAAGTTTGTATTTTAATATAATCAAACACATCCATCTTCTCTTGCGCAATGTCTTCTGTCATTTAAAATTTGTCACTCATTGTTCCTACCCAGGTTGGGCTAGGAGCTTGCTCTAGCCCATGTCTCATTCTTAGAATTAAACACTTCAATCCATTGTAATATAAATTGGATATTCAAATTAAAAATTTTCTCCAAATTGATGATTTATTTTCCTGTTGCTGCTTATTAAATTATCCTTTCTCTCTCCATTGTTTTTAAAATAGCTCACCCATAATTTTTTTATGTGTGTATGTGTGTGTGTGTGTGTGTGTGTGTGTGTGTGTGTGTGTGTGTGGTGTGTATGCACAGTTGCCTGCATGCTCATTGCACAGCAGATGTAGAGGTCAGAGGACAACTTGCAGGAGTCAGTCTCCCCTTCTACCATGTGGGTTCGGGTCACAAGGCTTGACAGCAAGCCCTGCTACCCAGCTGCTTTTGATCTGCCAGATCTTAAATGATTGCTCATAATTTGATCCAGCCTGTATTCCCTGTACTGTTACATCAGTTTAGATTTCTGCTCTGCACAAACATTTCTCCGTAGATCCCGTCTGGAGTGGCCCATCCATTGAACAAAGACAGCCCATTTATTTTCCATTATGGCTTTAGAGAGAACGCTGGCTCCCCATGCTGTCAGTTATTTGTTCCTAACCCTGTTTCTTCAGTTTAAATGGTGAATGTTAAAGACTTAGGATGAATCCATCCCTATGAAGGGAAGCCATATTGGATTTTACTGTGAGTAACCTGTACTAGGGGCATGGGCTAGGGGTGGAGAATCATGAGTGTCTATGAGGAGCAGTGCTGGGTCACTTGGTCCACAGAATTGTGCCCACATCTCTCTTGGTTTTAGCTGAAGGCATCTTTGACAACTGTCTGCCCTGGACTCAGAGCATCATGGGAAACCAGACATGGTCTAAATATCTCTGATCTTATCAGCATGGTCTGTGTTCACCTGTGCAGATCTTGTCTGGCTTTGTCTCCTAAGCACCCATTCCTGAATGTTCTCAGCTGCTCTGTTCACAGTTACCCTTGACCAGAAACAAGTGAAAGGCAGTGGCATGGGGTGTCTTGGTTAGCAGGCTCCCTCTTTCCTAGACCATCTGCAACTGCTTTCTACTGCCCAGCAAAGATGCCTCCTTATGCAAATGATCAGAATCACTGGATCAACCCGGGGCACCACTCCAGCATGCATCCCCTTGTGATTGGTGGCACAAGAACCAGCAGCCTTTGACTCTAAAGGGACTTACTTCATAGTGAAAGTACAGGAGACGTAGGGTAGCGAAAGCAAAGCAGTTTGCTTTGTGACCTTGCAAAGTCGAAATCAGCTTAGAGAGCAGGCAAAAGTGGCCAGTGAACCTGAGCCGGCACAAAATGATGGTGTTAGATTCCTAATCACACCCTTCTAACCCTTGAATTCCTCGTCGTGAGTTATTCTAGGAGGCACAGTCTTCTCAGTGTCCCCTCCCCAGATTCCTTATCCTATTAGTTCAGGTCACAAAACTTTATCTAACACATATCCTGGGGCTGGAGAGTTCCTCCTTTTCTGACCCATGACCTATCACATAGCAGACTGCCTGTAACCTAGGGTAAGCTGACAGAGCTTAGAGAAGCAGGTGCTGGCTGCCCACTGGGGACGATGGGCCTCACGCCTCCTGCTTACCTGTGATTCTCTGAGGAGCTCTAAGAGCAACTCATACTGAAAATGGCCCCCACAATTATTCATTTCGTACAAGTGTCCAGCGTGATGGTTGTGGCCCATGAGAACAAGGCACTACTCTGTGAGTGTCAGAGTCCCCTCACATTTTATTCCCACAAAAAGCAGGCAGGTCAGCAGTTCTAAGGCAACGTGAAGGTCTGCTGCTGTCCCTGCCTTGTGAAGGAACCTTTGCTGTGAGGCTCTGGGAAACTGCCAGTCGTTCTGTTCACAGCCGCACAGGAGTGTCAGGGCCTTGTGGACTTCTGTGTGTGACTGGCATCATTACCTCACTCCACATAGAGTAATCCACAGTCACTGTCCCAGGCCCAAGTAGCTTTTACATTAGCCAACCAGATGACTTCAGTAGAAACATGGCAGGAACCAACCCACATCTTTTCACTCTTTAGCAGCAACCTAGTGTGAGGTGTTGACCCCTCTTGGCTCATCCTGTCACATTGCTCTTATCTCACACACCAGTCAGTGCGAAGGTTCCACACTGACCAACAATCCAGACCTTCATGATATATTTTGGAGCTGGTGTAGCAACTACAGGATAAGCCTGTAATCTCAAGGGGCCTTCTGGGAAATGGATTTGGCTTTCACCTATCACCTCTGTGAGCCTACATAAAAGGGTCAACTCTGGCATCTATTCACTCTGCCTGGGGCTTTCTGTATAGATCTCCAGAGCCAAGCATACCTGGCTGTCCTTTGGTCTTACCTAAGCACCCTGTGGGCACTTTTTTATGGCCACAAATCCTCATATTTATGAAGCATCTGATCATTCGGTGGTGTGTGGTGACTCCTTCAATTCACAGCAGCCGGAGTGCTCAGTCAGGAACTTGGGTCTTAGCAAAGAAACATGGTCTCTGTCTTGATAATGAAGCCAAGCAATTCATATTGTGGTTGCCTCTCAGCTCATGCCCAGGAATCAGAAAACCTGGAGGGAGCCAGAGGACTACCCATTGATGGGCCACATGCACTCGGCTTGAGAGCACAGAGCAGAGAAGCTAGAGGGGCAGGCAGAAGGCCCTGTGTACACCTAGGACACCAGCCACCCTGGACTCTCTGTGGAGGGAAGGGCCTTCCAGGCTTGCCAAGAGAGAACATGTGATACTCATTACGGTATTGCTGCTGAGTGGCTCCGAGGAAGCAGAGTCAAGGCCAGCAGCGCAGGTGTAGACCTCCCAGCTCCCAGGCTCTGTGGCTGGTGGCTCTGTGGCTGGTTTCACAGGCAGGAGGCACAGACAAGGCTGCCCAAAGGGTGACAAGTGACTGGAGAGGGGAAGTGGGACAAGGCTGACGCTTTAGGCACCAGAGAGGGGACAGCGTCAGCCATGGCGGTTCTGGCCTCTCCTTTGGCTGGCTTCCTCCTGGTCTCACCACTGCTGTCCATGCGCTGGATTCTGCACAGAACTCCTGCTCATGTCCTCCTAGTGAAGCCCTCAGGAGCCTGGACCCACGGGACCAATCTGTTCTTGCCACTGTTTGCTGCCTCCTTCGACAGTCGCCGCTGTCCAGCCAAGAAACTCTGAGCAGTGTGATGCGTCCGGTGTTTCTTCCTCTGCATGGTGGATGCAACTGCTGTCCTAAGTTTCCACCCTGATACCAAGGGAGGGGAAAAAAGGGAGCAGGGTGTTGGCTCTCACCTCAGGGTCCAGAGCAGGGGTTGCCTGGAGCAGTAAAGAATCTACGAGTACCTGTAGAGGACAAAAGCCAGCTCCAGGAATATGGCCCACTGTCTGTATGTTCAAGACCCAGGGTTTGATCCACAGCCCCGTGTGGAGGACGACTGTCTCTTTGTGACTTGGGTTAATAGTGCTCTCCGTGGAAATCCTAGGGAAAGCATGTTCTGTTTCTGAAAGCTGTGTTTATTCGTGTTAATTATAGAGTCATGTGTGTTCCAAACAAGGAAACGAGGAAACCAGAAAGGAAAAAGTAGATTACCTGGGCTCATAATAGCTAGTGATAGCCACTGCTAATACAGCCAGAGATAGCTGTTGCTAGTACGTCTTCTACTCCATTTCAGAACCTGTGAGTACACGCCCTCATATATACGTACTCACATGTATTCTTAGCCGGAAACATCTGAGGTATAATTACGGTCTGTTTTCTCACAGAACATTGCATCAGAAGCATTTTCATTCTATTTAAGAAGCTGAAATGCATCTTGTCATCCCTCAAGTCAAAGGGCTTGAACCATTTTAAGGTTTATATTACATACTGCTAAAATGCACTGCAGAAAGGTGTTAATTTATTCTTGCAGGGGAGGCTCAGGAGCATCCTGGCAGGTGTTTAACACGGGGCTTTGGAATCCTTGCTAATTGATAGTCAGCAGCGTAGTCTCGTGTTTTGATTTGCCTGTTCTTCATCTCCTGATGTTTCCTTCCTCTCTCTCTCTCTCTCTCTCTCTCTCTCTCTCTCTCTCTCTCTCTCTCTCTCTCTCCCCCCCCCCCCCC
>CABHPR010145500.1:4515-21080 GCA_902168415.1 Peromyscus melanophrys
ATCTATCTATCTATCTATCTATCTATCTATCTATCTATCTATCTATCTACCTATCTCTATATCTCTATATCTATGCATCATTCATCTATCATCTATCATCTTCTATCAGTCTCTATCATGTATCTATCTGCTGACCTATTTGCTCACATTTTTGTATTTTTTATTAAAAAAAATTTATTCATTTTACATACCAACCACAGATCCCCCTCTCTTCCCTCCTCCCACTCCCTGCTTCGCCTTTCCCCCCAACCCACCTCCCTTCCCCTTCTCTGAAGAGGTAAGCCCTCCCATGGGGAGTCAGCAAAGCCTGGTAGTTCAGTTGAGGCAGGTCCAATCCCCTTCCCTTTCATCAAGGCTGTGCAAGGTGTCCCACCATAGGTAATGGGCTCCAAAAAGCCAGCTCATGCATCAGGAATAGATCCTGATCCTACTGCCACAGGGCCCCTTAAGCAAGTCAAAGTACACAACTGTCTCACCTATGTAGAGGGCCTAGTCCAGTTCCATGCAGGCTCCACAGCTATTGGTCTAAAGTTCATGAGTTCCCACTAACTTGATTTGGTTGTTTCTGTAGGTTTCCCCATCATAACCTTGATGCCTCTTGCTCATAGAATCCCTCTTCCCTCTCTTCAACTGGACTCCTGGAGCTGGGCCTGATGCTTGGCTGTGGATCTCTTCATCTGCTTCCACCAGTTACTTGATGAAGGTTCTATGATGACAGTTAAGGTATTCACCAATCTGATTACTGGGGTAAACCAGCTTACCCCTTTTTGTATTTTTAAGCATGTACAACAGAAAATAATTTAAACAGATGTACAACTTTTCAATATTGGCTAGTGATCCTTTTAACATAAATTCCACCTGTAAACACTCCATATTTTGCAAAAAAAAAAAAAACAACTGTTTTTAAGTTTCTTGAAGAGCCACACTATAAATAAATGCATAAATTTTCAAAGTCGTTTGCAATAGATAGAATGTAGTCACAGTTAAACAAGAGTTACAATAAATAAATAAATAAATAAATAAATAAATAAATAAATAAATAAATAAATAAAAATGAGCACCACATTTCATGTTCTCAGGCAGTGACTATTATAACTGTGTCTAAATTTACTACTTAGGCTCCTGTGGTTATCGAGGCAGATAATTCTCTGGGATAAATTAGCCACTTAATTTAATATAATTATAAATCTGTTCTTAATCTAAATGTTCCACTACGAAGAAAACATCTTAGACCTTTCTTTATATGGAAACATCAGACACATTAACAGATATGTTTTAACACTAATGAAGAGTGTTGTCTGAGGTTGTGGTATAATCTGCTTTTACACTCAGCATGTGTAAAAGAGATAAGTAGCAGCAGAAGTTGGCACAGAGATACCCACCATGCTCTTAAAGTACTAACATGCTAAATACCATAGTTTAAAGTATTTATACAAAACTATGGTACAAATCACACATGGGTGAGCATTATTTATAGTTTTCTACCACGTAGTAATTATTTTGATCTGATAATCTTTGTAGGAGTTGGACTTTTGAAAGATTAATACATTCTTTACGGAGCTTAAGCCATGTATAATACCAAGACTTAGATATAATAATCTGATTGCAGAGTCAGGCACGTTTGTTCAGACATAAGCCTATTTGTTATTTCTCAATCAAAACAAAAGGCAACATATTGTATCTGTTTATTTTTGTGATTAACAACTACTGAGAGTCTGCTGAAGTACAGATCCATTTGATTCACACCTTTCTAAATGACTCACTCACTATAGACTGAATTGTTGTCTAACAAGTAACACATGCAAGACAACAGTCTAAAATGAGGTAACACAGAATTGAACTATTTATTTTCCAACTGTTCTAACTCAGAATTACTTTATTATGTGCCCTTATAAGCCATGTTTTACCACAAACTGTGTTTTTCAGTCTTAAAAAAAAAAAGCTACTTTGAAAACCAAGTTATCTTTAGATTCCATTTAAAAAATTAGATGAGCTTGGATTCTAATATGCTTGATTTCCCACCAGGTGTAAACATAGGTACACAAAAAGTTAAATTGGGATAGTTGAATTGACAGAGATTTCCAGGGGAAAATATGGCAGGCACAGCAGTATGCAGAGATGTGTTTTTCCAGCCTGTGCAATATAAAACAAAATCAATAAACTAAGAAAACAAAACGATGATGCAACAGATGGAGTGACTTTAGGAAACTCAAAAGCTATATCCATAGAGAAGAATGATCTGAGGCAAGACTGGTTTTTAATAGTTTAATCTACAACAAGGTAGAGTTCAGGAAACCAAGTTCTTATGTTTATTTATTTTGTGCTCCTTTTTTCTTTTTTTTCTTTTGCAGCGGTTTTAGATCAGCCTCAGGAGTGTATTCTCTTTAGAGATGTCAGTGCGTTTAAGATTTGTATTAGGAAGAGAGGAAGAAAATGATTCTCTCAAGTTATTTTAACTAGAGCTTCTTGGTCTACTAATTTGCATAGAGAGATGTGTGTGAAAGTATACACATAAATCAAGGAGAAATCAAATGCCTTCCTTCTAGTCTCAAAAAGAGTGATTAGTAAACACCCGATTAGACCCACATGTGCGTGAATCTTTTGCCTCTTGACTGCTCTTTGAATCAGCCTGTCTGCCCTTGACATATGTGATTGACAAAGAGAAGTCAACCATAGCACGCTAGAGGAGGGGAGATTTATAACTGTTTAATAGAATCCAGTCATAAAAATACAAGCTTGGTACAAGGATGCAGTAAAAAGGTTCACTGGCGTATGTCACACATTATGGTAATCCTTTATTTAAGAGAGAGAGAGAGAGAGAGAGAGAGAGAGAGAGAGAGAGAGAGAGAGAGAGAGAGAGAGTTATCAAAAAGTTTTCAAGAACACAGGAAAGCATTTTTCATTCATGTGTAGATTTTCTCTAAAAGCACAAATGTGCATCAGAGCTTTGTAATATGGAGAAAGTAAAAACAGCTGTCATTTCTAAAATTCTTTTTCAGAATGTTAATATGGCCAGGTAAAGACAGTTTCATTCATTTTTTTTTATTCAGGTCATGAAGATATAACTAACTTTTAATCACTAAGGGCCCAAGTTAGCATATGCACATCTAAAAGTAATTTAAAATACAATTAGATCTGAGATTGGAAATCACTATAATATTTACATTTGTGTCACTTCCATGATTATTTTAGGGCAATTATAATAACTTTAATTAAAAATACAGAGAGAAATCAAGTGTTCATCTGGATTGACAGTGACAGTCAGAGTTTGTGCTTCATTCCTACAACTGTTAAAATCCAAAACTGAGATAAGTCCTCTGTCACTAGCCGTTGTTCGAGGACTGGTGACATTTTTCCGTGTGGTTCTTATACAGGGGAATGGCTGTGTTCTGTGACAGTATCTTCAATATTACTTGGAGCCAAGAACATTTCCACATTATTCCAAAATATGACCATCTACTTAAATCAATAATTTACATTGTAAGATCTTGTAATTTTAATGTTATTTTCAAAGCTAAATCCTAAAATGCACCCAATATTCTTCTTCCCTCTTATTGTCAATTATGTGTTATAAGATTCGATCTTAATGTCATTCCATATTTAGATACTACTGTCATTCTTAATTTGCTCTGGTCAGTCACAGTTTTTTCAATTTCTTCTAATTTATCCCCTTGGCAGATCTGAGGTACATTTTATAGTATGTTCCTCAAATTGGCTGTGTCTGATGTTTTTAAAGTAATTAAGTGCCAGTGTCTGAGATTTTAGATTATCACATTTGATTCATCATTAACTCCCTTTGTATGTTTATCAGAATACAGTGAGAAAGAAACTGAAAAAAAAAGACAACTACATTCCCAGCACTTCACTGCTTGCACAAGACATGTGGAGCTTCTCCCACAGACACATTCATTTTCTAGGTGCAAAAAACTTAATATTCAACTCAATTCAATAAAATGCAGTTGATTTCTGTCACCATATAACTGATATTAGAAACTGACCTTCCCTTATGCTAATATGTCTAGGTTTTCCTGGCTTCTGCTCCACCTCCAGTAAAATGGAAGTTTCCCTGAACACTGTTTCAAATTCATTCATGTTCTAGAACAAGACACAGGTCTATTAAAGGTTGAGTATTTACACACAGGTACCTTTGGTGACAAAGGACACTGTAACGAGTTCAGATGAACATCGATATGGAAGAGTTAAATAGAGCAGGGTAACTTGAAACAAATCCCCAGCATCTGTGCTGCCTAAGGAGGTTCCATTCACCTGACTATTACACTCATTCAGAAACGTACATACTCCCCAAGACTACACTTTCATGATTTCTGTAGAGACTTAACTACTTAGCATCACTGATTAAATCATTGGCCATTATGAAACTATACTAGCAACCACTTACCCTCCTGGAAATCAAGAGGGTAAAATCTTAAGAAAGTTCTCATCTAGTAATCACTTGATAGGCTCTCAGAACAATCATCTCCCATACTGAGAATATCCTGGAGTGATTCAGTCATCACCTATCTCATTAGCACACATGCTTCTACGAAGTTGTACACACTCAGTACCATTTCTGCTTTATCCCTTTTTTTAATGATCAAATAAGTGACTCGTGGTTAACACTTTAGTAGAAGGTCCTTCATCTTCTCTTTTTAAATCAACTTTGCTGTCCTGAAGATTTCATTAAATCCGATGGCTTTACGTAACAGGTACATACAATTGAACTTCAATTTCCAAAAAATAAAAAATAAATAAAAGTAAAAAAGTTTGAAACAAATGAGACTTCCATCTTAAAGTCTTTAAATCAATTTGTTCAAGAAATCTCCTGGCCCCAGCTGGAGATGAATAATAGTCACAGATAATATTTATTTATGCTAAGTTACCAGAACACATCAGATGTTTTCGGATAGTTTAATTTTATTTTTAATGACAGTGTATGTGCTTTAACATTTAATTAAGTCACCATAAGCATTCTAAATATTAAGTTGCATGAAGAGGATATAATGTCAAAATATTGAAATTTTAGGCCCCTGTAGCTTCTCTTAAACTATCTTTTCATTCTTTTGAAATACAGTCAAATATATTGGGCAAGAAAGCCAGTTATCATTTATTAAACGATTATTACCAGTCAAAAATCTATGACTGAAACATTTATATTCTGAGCTACCAATCTGATGACCAGTCAAGGATGAATTAACATCTCTGAACTATCTGAAATATTGTAATTGTCAAAGGTAAGTTTCAGGCTAGTATTTGCCTAGCTCAGTCATACCACAAGGTATGTCAATAGAGAGCCAGACATGTCCTGATGAAAGATTAAGCATGCTCCCCTGTTGTTAGAAAAACATTGTTCCTGAATCTAGGGCATTGGATCTACATAGAGCAAGTGAAGTGCTCTATCAAAAACAAAATATAGAGGTAAGATGTACGTAGTTAGTGGAGAAGTAAATGAATACATTTTATGTACACATACCATGCACACATGTTCTAACAGCATTATAATACTTACTATTATCCATTCACCTAAGAATGAGGTATTGGTTAAAATCAATCAGCACTACAAAGATTTACATGAGAAAACCATGCTTGGATATAACTTAAAGGCCTTTAAATGAGGACATTATACCCCATGAAACATTAAGCTTTTTTTTCTTAGAAATCTACTCAATCTAGTAAATTTTGAGGCATTTTATTCATACTATGATTGCCAGATAAATAAATAAAATGTATTTAAATTTAAATTAATGATTAAAAAGGTCCTATTGTAGAAATTTAAGACTGGGCTACATCAATATTAAATCAACTATTTATTCTTTTACCAAATTTCCACTTTAACTGAGTCAAGCATTTTTGTACCATTTAATCTAACAACAGTAATTTTAAAAATATCAATCTACTCTGAAATGTTTAATTATATAATATTCATTTGTTGAACATTTATTTTATAGAAACAGCACTAGCATACTTTCAAAATCCATGAGCAACAATTTATACAGTTCTTACAAGAGCTTATTTGCTGTGGAATGTCATTCTGTATGCTGTGAATGTGTGTTGCTCTGATTAGGTGATAAATAAAATGCTGATTGGCCAGTAGCCAGGCAGGAAGTATAGGCAGGATAAGCAGAAGAGGAGAATTCTGGGAAGAGGAAGGCTGAGTCAGGAAACACCAGTCAGATACAGAGGAAGCAAGATGACAAGGCAGAACTGAGAAAAGGTACTGAGCCAAGTGGTTAAACATAGATAAGAATTATGGGTTAATTTAAGAGTAAGAGCTAGTTAGTAATAAGCCTGAGCTAATGGCCATGCAGTTTGTAATTAATATAAGCCTCTGTGTGTTTATTTGGTCTGAGTGGCTGTGGACTGGGTGGGACATAGGAAAACTTCCAACTGAACTTTACTCTTTAGTAAAGGAACAGTAAAAGAAAAATAAATAAATAAATAAATAAATTGCGATAGCTGCTTTGTGGATGCCGGGGCATGTGGATGCAGTGTTCGCTCAGTCACTTATGGGGTTATGGCAGTTACCAGCATGGAGATACTACCTAACTTAATTTCTGGAAGACAAGCAGGGTTAAACCTGCTAAAGAAGTCGTCAGTGTATTTCACACTACTAATATAGAGCAATACAGACTGAGTTATTTACAATGAACAGAAAAATATTTCTTAGGCTAGACTTATGAATCAGTGGTAGATTATTTAACTAACATGAGAAAAGCTCCATAGTTCAAGCATACTATATTAAATCAATAGCAAATTTTCTGTTACAGTAAAAAAAAAATCATGTCTTTGTTAATGGATACTTGTCATTTGTCATTTATTATCACATGATATTTTTCTTAGCACTTATAATTGAATTACTTGCTCCCTCACACAGGTTTTACTACAGTGACCAGGCTGTATTGTGACACAGCATTAGTTCTCTCTGTATCAATGTTTATAACTTCTTAAATTTTATTTTCATCATATAGTGTAACAGTTTTTTCTTCCTTTTCTTCTGGGGATTCTTTATTCTCTTTCTTTTTTTCTTTCATTCTTTCTTAAACAGGGACTTGCTATGTAATCTGACAGACCCCAAACTCTCAGTGTAAATCAGACTGGCCTTGAACTCATAGAGATGTTTCTGTTCCTGTCTCAAAACTGCCAGGATTAAAAGAATCCACTATCTTTATTGTAAGAAAAACTGTTAATGAAAGTGATTTTTTTCTATAATTTAATTACTAATACTAATAAATCATTTTTAATCATCTAAGCTTTATGAACATTAAATAATTATCCATTTTAAGCACCTTATAATTCTGAATAATATAAAAATCCACTCTTACATATTTAAAAGAGAAACGAGAGAAAGTATCTGTACGGTGACTTGCAGTGATTGTGAACACAAATTTGTATCTTCCTTCCATTTCATCAGATACTTGTGAGCCAAGAAGTTGTGACACTGTCAAGTACTTAAAGGCTCTTTCATCACAAAAATCATAATCACAGAAATATTTAGTTATTTTAGAATCACATTGTAATTTATGTAACAAACAGAAATTATTTTTGCCCTTGTTAATAAAAAGCTGACAAAGAAATAAGTGATAACACTACCAGAAAGTATACATTTAAAGACATGTAAATAAAGAGTTCATCATCATAATTAATTTACTCTAACATTTAATTTAACAATACTAATTAATATAATCACTGTATAAGGATAGCAAGTGAAATTGAGGAATTGTATCTAAACTATACTTAAAGGAAAAGGTGAAAGGGGATATTTTATGTTCTTTGATTTCCTACTGAACTTTCTGATGACAATAGGACCAGTATTATTTAGAAGATACAAATAATGAACAAAGAAGATCTGCAGATTCATATATCTCAAAATTATGCTCACAGTGTAGTTTTCTTGAAAAAGAAAATCAATAAGGGCATTTATACAGCACCTGGCCAGTTGCAATACAGGTGGTAAAGCATTTTGTTCCTATGAGAATAGCTGTAGAAATGGAAAAATATAAGAAAATATAATTAATAAGATTATATAATTAATGTTCTTATCTGGATGATATCAAATATTTAGATTTCTTTATCCTGATTAACTAATGCTTATGTATAGAACCAAGATATGATTACTTTTAAAATTATGTTTTTTTAAAGCTCCTTGCAATTACTAATATCCCTGAAAGCAGATATAGGAACAATAGTTTCAGTTCCTTATTCCATCAGCAAGACTGACATGTTTCTCCACCAATGGACTGTGACAAGTATCTTTTATTGGTCTTCAGATAAAGTTACTTACTAGTTACCATCAAAAACACAGGCTAGTCAAGTCACAGGTTTACAGCTCCCTGGAAACATTACTTATCCCACCTTTATATCACTTTAATTTTGACATTGCTTGAAGACAAGAGGCAAAACAAACCTTCATTCTCTTCTACATAAAGAAGCAAGCAGTTCATAGGAATTATAAGTAGAGAAAGAAAAATCTGAGTATATGAATAAACATTTAGAATCTCTGTAGATTTAGTGCCACTGTTTGTTTTGATAGAGGTAGAATATGTGGTTAATAAAATTGTCAGAATAAATTTTATGCTTTTTATGGTTTGGCTATAAAAAACAAAACATCAAGGTTTCTTTTGTGTCTTACCTTAAAGCAACGACATAATTTATATGGAACTTTTATAGGTAGTTAAGAATATCTTATATTTAAAAATGTAATTTATTCTGATACAGACACAGAATTTGGCCCAGGAAATATATTACACAATCATTTGGTAATTTCTTAAAATTGTTGCTTATATTGAAATTTTCTGTGCAGGAATGAGAGTCTTTTTTAAAGATTTTTACAAAGATCTGTCTGGACATAAATTCATTCAAAACTATTTTCTTAAAATGCTAAACAATTTAATCTAAGTAGAAAGCTTTCAAATAATGAGCACAGATGGGAGAAAAGCAAGTGTTTCCATATTCACTATTGTGCTCTCTTCTGAATATTCAGCTATCACTACCACACTGTGAAATAAATGGGTTCCTGCCTCCTCCCGAGTCTTATTTCAGTGACTTTGTTTAGTCAAGTAGTAATAGAAATCCAGCATGATTTCCTGTGTGGATATAGAAAAGAAGAATGAGAAAATAAGATACGCTGTTGGGAAAAAAGTAAAGGAGGGAAGAAAATACAGGGGAAGCATGAAAAAGCTCAATGTGTAATCCACAAGCACATAAGCAAATTCCCAGAATCATCTCAAACTTTTCTGTGTGAGAGGTTATTATCTGTATTGATTTTACTTTACAAGTTTGCAAGTCCCTTTCCTGCTTTCTCATTTGAGATGGTAACATAAAATCCATAAATAATACCCGTCCAGAGAGTCAGTCTCAGTAGAAGGATCCTGAGAGCAACAGCCCATTAATCTTATCACCACACTGGTCCACCTACATATAAAATTTAGAATAGCCTCCTGAGGGCTTAAAGAAATTAAGTTCATATCACTGATCAGCACTCTCCAGAGAAATATTTAAAGATGTAAATCAAGAAACGACCATGCATGCAGGCACATACATATGCAAATTCATAAGCACAGATATTGATGGCTATGTCTGGGCAGAAGAGCCAAGTGTAGGTGCTACCTAAAATTGTGAACACATTAAATATTCACGACATCAATAGCAACAACTTAGTCACAACTACCACCTTTGTGCTGAACTTTAACCTCCCAGCTGCTTATTCCATTGGCAGTCTACCTACTGTGACATCTGCTGCTCTAATACAGCTCTGCAAGGCATGAACAGCAATAGGATCGATATTTGCAGTAAAACATACAAAGTGGAGTCAGAGGTAACAAAGGGAAAGGGTGTCACTTTCAGCAAAAGCCTTTTCATGTCCAATGAACAAAGGTTAATTTTCTTCACGATGTATTACAACAGGACAATCATCTCCAACTTTCAAGTTCTTCTTTCACTTATGGGGATAAAAAGAGAAAGGAAGGGCTGGGTGGTGGTGGCACACACCTCTAAAACCCAACACTTGGGAGGCAGAGCCAGGCAGATCTCTGTGAGTTAGAGGCCAGCTTGGTCTACAGAGTGAGATTCAGGACAGGCTCAAGAGGAAGAAACCAACAATATAATAAAACTAATTTATGACAAGATACGCTTTCTTCACAGGTTTGGTATGATTTTTGTTGTGTTTATGACCCACTAACTCCAGTTATTGCTGCTACACTGGCATGGATGTGGAGCTATCCTTTGGACCATGGGAATTCAATCAATGATCACATCTTTAAAAATAATCATCAAAATCAGGCAGTCACTAACTGGACATTGATTTGATGTGCTTTTTCTGCCTTGACAGAATTCCACAAGAGTAGTTTTAACAAGTTATTTTCTCAAGATTCTGGAGGCTGGGAATATAAAATCAAAGTGTAAACAGTGCTATGCTCTAATAAAGCTTTTCTTCATGGCTAGAAGAGTGCAGAAATCTCAACCTCCCTTTACATGCCCCACCCCCTTTTTCTTTCTTTCTTTTTCCCTCTACCTTTTCTGGAGGAGAGCTGTATGATTTCACTGAATCATGATTTTCCCTTCAAAACTAAAAAAGACATTGCTACAAAGACACTAGTGTTACAGCCAAGTCTCAATATATGCATTATGAGGATACAAGGACAGAATAATTGCAAATGTGTGGATGGGGTCTGATATTGGAAATATTTGCTGGCTTCTTGGCTCTGCCTCTTGATGCCATGATTAATATTAGACAACCGGTTGCATTCTTCAGTATTCAGTTTCTTAACAGTAAATAGTGACTAGAACAATGATTATGTCACTGGATATTTTGTGAATTCAAGAAGACAGGTATCTTGCTAAGTACATAAGGCTGACTAATGAAGCGTTCTTGTAAATACAGTTTTATTATTTTGTAGTAATGGCATATACAGAGTAAGAAAATGGATTTTTTTCATGTAGTGCAATTATTTTCATATGCATAAGGACACAATTTTGTACCTTTGCTTCCATGTCAATAGTATTGGGAAATGCTTGCCATAATTCATTTATCACAACTATGATGTTGAAAGGTAACTGACAATCTAAGCTATAAGATCTGATTCTACATCCAAATATCCACCAATATTAAAAAAAAAAGGCAAAAACTAAAGAAATCCTCTAATGGGTTTACAAATGGCTTTTGCCAAAAACTGTCTCTTTGTCACAATAGAGTTCCAAGTTAAAGAACAGAGGAAACATAATTAAGGGATATACGTGTGTGTGTGTTTCTTCAGAATATCATGGTCACTTGAGTCTCTAGCGCCTAGGCCCTGGAGGAAAACCTGTGCCCCCCCCACCCCACCCATTGCAGCCCAAGTTGCAGGCCAGCAGGCAAGATTCCTGCAGACATGCCTGCAACCACCGCCCCCATTGGACCCTGTAATCTACCAGTCCCACTACATGCCCCAAACCTACCCGTCCCCAGAGACCTCACCAGCTCCCTGAGACACACACTCCACCAACTCCTATTGGACTAAAAGGTGAGTGACTGTTCTCCCAAGAAGACAGCCCAGTCTATAGACGCTAGGCCCCAGGCACAATGTGTGCCCCCCCCCTCACCTACTCCAGCCCCAGTTGCAGGCCAGCTGCCAAGACTCCTGTGGGCAGAACTTCCCACCACCACCCCCAATAGGATCCTGCAATCAACAAGTCCAAGTCAGTCCCCCAAACTTATCCATCCACTAGGATTCCAGCATCTCCCTGAGACACAAACACTACCGCCAGTGCCAGTTGAACCAAAAGTGGCTCCCTGAGACACAGACACTGCTTGGACTGAGTGGAGGAAGAGATGGGTAGACCCCAGTGCAAGAATACATTCGACAACATAAAGAGCAATATGGCACCACCAGCACCTAGCTGTTCTATAACAACAAGACCTGAAAATTCCAACATAGAAGAAGCAGAAGAAAAAGCATTTCTTAAAAATGACTTTCGAAAGATGATAGAGGCCTTTATAGAGGAAATCAATAAAACCCTTAAAGAAAGTCAAGAAAAAGCAATCAAACAGGTGAAGGAAATAGTTTAAGACTTGAAAACTGAAATAGAGACAATAAAGAAGACAAAACAAGGAAATGCTGAAAATGGAAAATCTGAGTAAATGAACAGAAACTACGGATGCAATCACAACCAACAGAATGCAAGAGAGGGGAGGGAGAATCTCAGGTGTTGAACATACGATAGAGGAAATAGATTCATTGGTCAAAGAAAACATTAAAGCCAATAAAGTCATAATACAAAATGTCCAGTAAATCTGGGACACCATGAAAAGACCAAACCTAAGAATAATAGGGATAGAAGAAGGACAAGAATACCAGCTCAAGGCACAGAAAATATCTCCAACACAATCATAGAAGAAAACTTTCCCAATCTAAAGAAGGAAAAGCCTATGAAGATACAAGAATCTTATAGAACACCAAATAGACTGGCTGCCTTCCCAAAAAAGTCCCCTTGCTGCATAATAATCAAACCACTAGACATACAGAATAAAGAAAAACTATTAAGAGGTGCAAAGGAAAAAGGCCAAGTAACATATAAAGGCAGAATAACACCCATCAGAATAACACCTTCTCAATGGAGACTCTGAAAGCCAGAAGGTCCTGGTCAGATGCTATGCAGACATTATGAGATGATGGATGCCAGCCCAAACTACTATACCCAGAAAAAGAACTTTCAATCATCATAGAAGGAATAAACAAGATATTCCATGACAGATTTAAACAACACTTATCCATAAATCTAGCCTTACAAAAAGTACAAGAAGGAAAAGTCCAACACAAGTAGCTTAACTACACCCACAAAAAATCCAACACCCCTTCATGATAAGGATCCTGGAGAGATCAGGAATACAAGGAGCATACCTAAAGATAATAAAGGCAATTTACAGCAAGCCAACAGCCAACATCAAATTAAATGGAGAGAAATTCAATCTGATTCCACTAAAATCAGAAAGAAGACAAGGCTGTCCACTCTACCAACATCTATTCAATATAATACTTGATGTTCTAGCTAGAGCAATAAGAATGCAAAGGGAGATCAAAGGGATACAATTTAGAAGGGAAGAAGTTAAACTTTCATTATTTGCAGATGATATGATAGTATACATAAGTGACCCCAAAAGTTCTACAAGGGAACTCCTACAGCTGATAAACACCTTCAGTAACATGGTGGGATACAAGATTAACTTAAAGAAATCATTAGCTCTGCTATATACAAATAATAAATGGGCTTGTAGCAGGGTCCTTGTTGTTCCCTTTCAGGGCAGAGGCCAAGTAGGCACAGAGTCAAACCATACAGACTCCGGGAGAATGTGGAAACAACAAGCTCAATTTACTCAGGAAGAGGCAAGCCTTATATACCCTCCACCCCACCCTGGGGGGAGGTCTGATGAATATGCATCAGCTGGTGTGACATAGCTGTCTCTCATTGGTCCAGGTCATCTCCAGATCATGCTTCAGCTGCTGTTGCTAAGACCATCAGGCAGACCCAGGCTGGCTCTCAGAAAGTATCTTTTTTACTTGTTTGAGCCGTCTGGCCCTCAAGCCCATTAGGGATAAGTCATCCCACATGGGCTGAGAAAGAAATCAGAGAAACATCACCCTTTACAATAGCCACAAACAATATAAAATATCTTGGGGTAACACTAACTAAGCAAGTGAAAGACGTGTATGACAAGAACTTTCAGTCTCTGAAGAAAGAAATTGAACAAGGTATCAGAAAATGGAAAGATCTCCCATGCTCACGGATAGGTGGAATTAACATAGTAAAAATGGCAATCTTACCAAAAGCAATCTACAGATTCAATGCAATCCCCATCAAAATCCCAACACAATTCTTTATAGACCTGGAAAGAACAATTCTCAACTTCATATGGAAAAACAAAAAAAAACTCAGGATAGCTAAAAACAATCCTGTACAATAAAGTAACCTCTGGAGACATCACAATCCCTGATCTCAACCTCTACTATAGAGCTATAGTGATAAAAACAGCTTAGTATTGGCATAAAAACCGACATGTGGACCAATGGAATAGAAATGAAGACCCTGACATTAATCCACACACCTTTGAACACCTGATTTTTGACAAGGAAGCCAAAACTGTACAATGGTAAAAAGAAAGTATCTTCAACAAATGATGCTGGCATAACTGGATGTCAACATATAGAAGATTGCAAATAGATCATATGTATTGCCATGTACAAAACTCAAGTCCAAGCAGATTAAAGACCTCAGCATAAATCCAGCTACACTGAATCTGATAGAAGAGAAAGTAGGAAGTAGCCTTGAACATATTGACACAGAAAACAACTTCCTTAATATAACACTAGTAGCACAGACACTGAGAGCAACCATAAATAAATGGGACCTCCTGAAACTGAGAAGCTTTTGTAAGGCAAAGGACATGGTCGATAAGACAAAGCAACACCCTACAGAATGGGAAAAGATCTTCCTCAACCCCACATCTGACAGAGGGCTGATTCCCAAAATATAGAAAGAACTCAAGAAACTAGACATCAAAATATCAAATAATCCAATTAAAAAATGGGCTATAGATCTAAACACAGAATTCTCAGAACATGAAGCTCAAATGGCTGAAAGACATTTAACGAAATGCTCACCATCCTTAGTCATCAGAGAAATGCAAATCAAAATGACTCTGAGATACCATCCTACACCTGACAGAATGGCTAAGATCAAAAACACTGATGACAGCTTATGTTGGAGAGGATGTAAAGCAAGGGGAACACTCCTACATTGTTGGTGGGAATGCAAACTTGTACAGCCACTTTGGAAATCAGTATGGAGTTTTCTCAGAAAATTGGGCATCAATCTATCTCCATACCCAATGATACCATTCTTGGGTATGTACCCAAGGAATCTGCAATCATGCCACAAGGGCACTTGCTCAACTAGTTCATAGCAGCATTATTTGTAATAACCGGAACCTGGAAACAACCTAGATGCCCCTCAACTGAAGAATAGATAAAGAAAATGTGAATATTATTTTAAGGTTGTTTATGTTTCATTTGTTTAACTCTGTGAAGCTGTGTTGCTGTGCAGAGCCTGTCTAAAACACATGATGATCTAATTAAAAACTGAATGGCCAATAGCAAGGCAGGAGAAAGGACAGGCAGGGCTGGCAGGCAGAGAGAATATATAGAGGGAGAAATCTGGGAGGAAAGAAAATGAAGTAGCCAGAGAAGGAGGAGGAGATCATGGACTAGCCACCCAGCTATACAGCAAGCCCAGGAGTAAGAGTAAGATTTACAGAAGAGAACAGTAAAAGCCCAAAGGTAAAAGGTAGGTGGGATAATTTAAGTTAGGGAAAGTTGGCAAGATCTAAGCCAAACTAAGGCCAGCCATTCATAAATAAGAATAAGCCTGCATGTGTGATTTATTTGGGAGCTGAGTGGCGCCCGCTCGCCCCCCCCCAAAAAAAAAGAGTAAAAGAGTAAAAAAAAAACAAAAACAGTATGTATAGATGTGTTTATGGGTATGAATGAGTTCATGTGTGTACAGTTGGAAGCAATAGGTCAATGCCATGGTTCTTTCTCGATCACTCTTGACCTCATTTTTTTTTTTTTTGAGATAACATAAACATGTCTCACTAAACCTGGCAGTGACCAATTGGCTGAACATGCTGTCAAGGGAGGCCAAGGAATCTCCTTGTCTTACTTGTCTCTCCAGTGGGATTATAGATGCTGCCACAATGCCCAAAATTTATGTATGGATTTGAACCCATCCACTTACTTGAGATTCTTCTGCACTTAATTGTGTCCATTCAAAAAATGTAAGTTAAACCCATCTACAGTATGAGCATCTTTGAAGCAAAGTGTTTGGAGTTGATAATCATGAAAGAAAAGCCATAAAAGACTGACCACAAGATAACATGCTTCACAATTGCTCTGATGACTGAGCCATCTCCTTAGCTTTTTTTTTGCTAAATATATTTTGATATATTTTATGTATATACATCTTTAATTCAAATTGTATTTTCCCTAAACCAGGGGCAATAATAGCAGACATATCTATAAAGCTAAAGAAATTCTCTCCAGTTTCAATAATCAAAATAACCAAAGGAGTTTCTGTATCTTTGGTTATGTTTAAGAAATTAAAATGTAATTACCATGTTTCAGAAGAAAGCCTGTGCTGTGTACACCAATAACTTCAAGAATTTTAGCAAGTATGAAAATATATTCTCAGTTGTTGTGTTTTCATTACAGTATCAGGAAAATGTTGTTCTTACAAAAACAGATGATAATTTGTGCTGAGAAGGCTGTAATTGACAGAACAGAAACAGAAGGGGTCCCCACTGTAAATCTGGTCCAGAAAGCAAGCTGGAAACTTCTGGCACCATCAAGTTCCAATATTGGACCTGCAGGCAGATTTAATTACTGCAACTGGATATTACAGAGGTGTCCTCATTTGAATGGAAGAATTTCATGACGAGAAATTACAAGAGAAATGCTTCAGAGAGAGGAGAGAGAGAGAGAGAGAGAGAGAGAGAGAGAGAGAGAGAGAGAGAGAGAGAGAGAGAGAGAGAGAGAGAGAGA
>CABHPR010145500.1:21090-45935 GCA_902168415.1 Peromyscus melanophrys
AGAGAGAGAGAGAGAGAGAGAGAGAGAGAGAGAGAGAGAGAGAGAGATTGAGAGGCAGTTGCCTGCTGATGACATAATGAGGCGCCAGATGAGACCCCTTACAGAAGCTACATGCAAAATAGCTCAGGTAACTTCCAGAAGGAAAACCCACACACCCCTTGCCATATGCTGGTCGTTACTCTGTTACTGACAAGTTGGCTGAGAACTATGCACTGCGCTAAATGAAGTGATTTCTACTCGGATCTACTTATAAACCACACTTATGCACAAATAATTTGACTTGACAGCATAATGTGTCAATCACACCCAGCACAATGTCTTCTTATTGGCTCGTGCTCTTCCCCAGGAACCTACAGATGAAGAAATAGTCCAAATAAAGCACCATATACCAGTTTCTTCCCACATTCTCCCATGGGCTTTTCAGGTATGGCCATGGTTTTATTTCATTTTTTCAATTTAACACAAATACAAGGGGAGAGTAATGCAAGACATAAAGACATACGACTAACCCAATTTCTTAGGAAAGCGTTCTTTGTAGTTTATCCACATTTCCTGCAGTGCACAGTGGATGGATTGGCGATGTTGCTGGAAACTGGCAAGCATTATCAACTTCTTTTAGAGCATGATGTGGGTGTTCTTTCTTTTCTATTTTCAGGTATTCATTTTTAAGTAAATTATTGCATAAGCTTTACAGCAGATCACCTCCTCTCGGTAGCAGCCTAAATCTATGGACAAAAGGAAAGCCTCTCACTGTGTTTCTCTTTCTGTTGTTAAATTCAGAGGTGGAAGACCAGGCACTCCTCTCCTTGACTAAATCAGAAGTCTAAAAAGCCATCAAGGACTTATCAGTGAATACTTTGCAGCTCAAATCATGCTTCATACATTTTCCTCCAATCCCTTTAGACTAACAACTAAAGGGGGTGGGAACATAAGCAACTAAATAAAAACCAATTAGAAGGAATTACTTTTAAACCAGTTGAAGCATGTTACCTTTTCTTATTCCTGTGATAGTTCACAGATACAACCCACATGCTCATTCTCCATTTCTGATCAACTATGCAAGAACATTTGCAAACATAAAATCTTGAGAAATCTTCAAGGCAGCCTATGGTAATTGAGAAAACTATGAATATATCCATATTATAGTACAGTAGAATAAGAATGTATAATCTTTATTATGAAAATTTACATTTAATTAGTTTGCTGTCATTCAGTTTACTCAATTAATATTTACTAGGAATTTATATTCTTTCATAGCTTTCAACTTCTCAGTTATTGCAAAGAATCACATTGTGAAAATATATAAACTTGGATTTTGTTTGGGATTACTTTTAGATACAACATCAAAGATCTAACATTTAAATGAAAAACTTGATAAACTGGACTTCATTTAAATAATATTGTTGTCAGAAAGTTATAGCAAAGAATGAAAAGTTAATCTGTAATATTGGAGTATATATATTAGAGGTATGTGTGTAAGGTAGTACTAGTTCTAATGTAAATATACATGCTAGTGTTCAACATGAAAAATGCATATTCCAAGTAAAAAATATAATAAGGCACTGCACTATAGATTTGTAAATGGTAAACAACTAAAGGAAAGATTGTTGCATCACAGAACACTTGTTAATTGAAGAATAAGCACAGCGCCGTAGATCCATGCACAGTATATAGTGCTCAATACCCACAACCCTGAATTTATCAAATGTACTCCAAGATGCAGAGGTGCATTAATTGCTGTTTGTTCCAGCAGCAATACAAACTGGCATAGACTCTTAAAGGATGGCTTTACTTAACTTTCTCCAACTTTTTTTTAAAAAAATTATGTATATGTATTTGTGTGCCTGCATAACTGGGTAGCAAGAGTGTGTTGTCCATATGTGGATGACAAATGTCATGCTAAATTTTAGTTTTTCTTCTGTTTCTTGAGACAGGGTCTCTTACTGAACCAGGAATGTGCTAATTTGTGTAAACTGGATTGCCAGTTAAGCTACATGGATCCTCATGTATCTGCTTCCTAGGGCACCATTCCAGGCAGTCACCACCTCACTCTGCTTTTTACAGAAATCCTGGGAATAGGATTTATGTCTTCATACTTAAACAGTAAGCACTCTACCTACTGAGTCTTCTCATCCCCTCAACTCATAATTTCTGTGAACCCTGCATTGGTCACCAAACTAAAGTCTATTTAAAATCAAAACACAATCCCCAACACACACACACACACACACACACACACACACACACACACACACACACACATAAATAATTGATTTTACTTTCTCAAAAAAATGAAAATATACTATATATATAACTATATATGTATATATAACTAATTACTTAACAATAAACTTAATAAATTCAAAACAATGTTTAGTTTTCAAAGTAAATTTTATAAAATCATATCAGAAAACATTTGTATCTGTGATTATTTTCATGTGACAAAGAAAATACAGAATGCCAAGCAATAAAAGACGGCTACATGGCCATTAAGAAGATTTAATCTTTTCATATTTTTCTTATCCATCACTTACATGGAAGAACATTAATCAGAATAATTAGCCATAGTAAATTGTCATCATTAGTTTGAGCACAGCTATCCTCTAGTTGTTATTGCTTAGTTTACTTAGTTTTAGTTCCATGGTTAGTTGACTTTGTTTTGACTCTCACATAAGCCCATCACCCAACCAGAAAATAAGAACATTGCCAATACATAGCTTATAGCAGAAATTGAGCTTTCCTTGGTGATTCTGTTAGACCTCCTAAGTAACACAGCACTGCAAAGCTGAGTTTATTTTTGCCAGCATAAAACATTAAGAGCAAGCGAGAATAATTCTAGATGAAGAGAGATAGCCCCTGGATAATTTGCAAACATTCTGGATACTCTTCTTATTCTAATAGTTAATTTACATTCTGGGTAGGTGCACAGAGATTCCTGGGGAATTTTGTTTAAGAACAATGGACTGCGGTTGCAGCCCATGACTTCCATCTGCCTCTCGTCTCACAATAGAAAGGCAGAACAATTACTTGCGGAGTGCTTAGTGGTTTCAAGATCATGGGAAGAATGCAATAAGTGTCTCTGAACAATTTCCTCTTCGATGCTGCAGGTTGAGACTATACGCCTTTGAAAATCTTCTCTGCATAAAGTTCTTTGCCATTGGAATGATGTTGGTGCACAATATCCAGCAGATGATGTTTCCAAACCTTGGTTACAGTTCTTTTAGTCTCTGTCAAAACCTCTTATTTTCTTTAATTGTGCTCCTTTTTGTACTAGAGTCACAGTGACTTCTTGTCATGTCTTTCTGTCAGAGTCCCAGAAAAATGAGTTTCTGTTGGTGATCCAACTTCCCACATTAGAAAGTTTCACTTTAATTACTCTTGTAATTTGAAAATGTGGGCACTTTAGAAATACTGTGTAATGGAGGAAAATAATCTCCCACATTGGCTGAAGAGATACTGGTAAACAGAAGTCACGCCATCTCTTCCCTCTTCTGAAACCTTTGGTATTTTCTAAATTCTCAGACCACAGGGTGTCTCCTCTAATAATGGTTTGAAATAATCACTGTAATCTTATAACATAACCCCATTTTCTATGATGTACTTTCTAGCTAACTTTACAACTGCACTGACTATGAGCCATGCTAGCCTGTACCTGCTGGGTCTCACAGCAAGTCTCTTTACTTGCCTCTCCAAGAACAGCCTGACTCCAGGGACCTCACAGTCATTACCACCCTGATCCCTCAGCATAGTTGTTACAGAGAACCAGCTGCATCGCTGACCCTCCTGTTCCACCTTCTTTCTATATTGGTGTATTTCCTCCTAAAGAGTCCTCTCCCCAACACACTTCTACACTACCATATAACATAACTTTCTACTTTATTTATTTTTCACCTGGTGGGGAGAAGTGCATACAGTTTGAGTCCTGGTTTACAGTCTCTAATCAATAAGTCTGAAGCAAATATCATTGCTCTTTTCATTATTTAATGCTATAGTTTTTGTTTTATATTTACACTGTAAGCATTTTACCCTGAAAGGTATTTGTGTGTTTTGGTGGGTTACATGCTGGTCCACTCTTTGGGAGCAAATCTCTGTAAAAGACAAATGTGACAATGTGTCTGTAGCCTTTGCCCATTTGGTAGGAGGTGTCTTGAAATAGTCTGATGCTTCTCTGAGACTGTGAGGTCATTGTCCAGCACAAATTTCTGAAGCCTTTGGCACCATTACAAGGGAAGATGTTTATAAATGACTAAGCTGCTGCCTGGCATGTCCTAGTGTACAGCAGCATTCTGATTGTCAGACCTGTGGGCTATAACTCACACTTACAAATTTTTTTTCTCTTAGTTTCCTAGCCTTGAGTAGAAACCTGTTAAGTGTCCCTGTGTTTGTATACATACAGAACTTATACATATTTCTTTTCATGATTTCCTTGATATCTGACGGAATATAAATCATGTTGGTTCCTGCCTATCTATGTCCTACCAAGAATGCAAATATTGTAAGAGAGATACCTAGGTGTCTCTTTGGCTATCAAATGATTGAGACAATGCACCCCAACATCATATTACTGAGAGGAGAAAACATGAAACCTGATGTCAGTCAGAGGGTGAGCTTGTCTACAGGAAAGAGAATTTAGGGTTCAGACAACTTAACAGACCAGTTTTCACTAGCTAAAGGAGAAGAGGCAAGGACAGGTAAGAATGTACCTTGACAATGACAGCTTAGCTATGCATACCTCTGATCCTCTAAAACTAAAACTAATGTCTGACCCTGGAAACAGAATTGAGGAGAGGTCACTGGACCTCTTCTCAATATAGCCAATTTGAGTAAATCTTCCTTTTCTTCCTTTTACTATAGCATCTGTCTTCAATTGGACTGTGGAGGACAGGTAGCTGAACCTGGTGAGTGAGTGGGACCACAGGGCTTAAGTCCTGATAATAACTGCAATAACAGCTACAGAAGGCAAACGGTTTCAATTTCAACAATTCTATTCTGAAAGATACAAGTCTTTCAAGTTATATTTCTCCAAGATGTGTTCATCCAATATTTTGTATTATGCTATTATGTTAATAAGATAAAAATACAAATCAATATGCAATATATGTGATTTCAATAGACTTTAATGGGACATTTATCATAAAAAAGGCCCCATATATAAACCTTTGGCAGTGATTTGGGTTGATGGGTCTCCTTGTGCCAATTGCAGGGCTGTGGTTATGGATGGTGGCTATCTCCACAAACCCAGAATATAGAGGTGGCATCAAAAGGATAACAGTGTGTCCTCCAGAGGGAATCGCATGACTGCCAAAAGAGAATCTGCTTTCTGCTAATCTCCTTTCTCCTGTCTTATCCCTTGTGGAATCTGGATGTGTGCAGCAACAGAGTTGTGCTGGCAGTGTCTCCAACAAACAGGATGAGAAACCTCTCTATCAGGCTCATAGAATAATAAAGACACTTTAAGAATAGGGCTTTACATGTTTTTTTGTTTTGTTTTGTTTTGTTTTGTTTTGTTTTGTTTTTACATTGTGTATAAAGGGGTGGGGATGGGATGCTGAGTAAACATTCTTTTCTCTTGCCAGGAAAGCTTTCAACCATTTAAGGTAAATTCTCCTTTCATGAAAACAAATTTGTCTATAAAAATGGATATGTGCAACATTTCTCATATCATAACTAGCATTGCCTTTGAGTCCTTATTTAAAGACTGTGGATCAATATATTTAAAAAAAATTCTGATCTTAAAACATTCTGAACATGCTAAGATAGATTCTTAGAGTGGTAAGTTAGAAGATTAGTAAATTCACATCTTGTCTCAAATTTATTCTTCTTTTAAAATAGGAAGAATCACATGGCCATATAATGTGAAATGAACCAAATTGCTTAATGAACCTCATAGCACAATCTTGTCTAATTCAGATTTGCCTCTGTGACTCTTTATGGTGTAGATGTTATACGAAATTTTAATCTCTCCATTACATCATCAACATCCAAGATAATGAGGTTTTGACATATCTAACAGGGAGTAAATTAAATGGAGAAACCATATACACAAATCAGATTAGATTTAGATGTTTTTCCTACTTATCATCAAAATTAAAGGTGTAATTTAATATGGATTTTTGATTAAAAACAGATGGCTCACATCTGTTCTCAAAATGGGAGAAAAACCATTCCAGTTGAAAAGTGTAAAGCATTGTATCAATACCTGATAAAGGAGAAATGCTGAATGTACTTCAATTCTGCCTCCATTAATATCCCTAAATGTCTGTTCACTAAAAAGTAGCAAAGAACAGAACAGTATTTTTATCATTGTACAAATGGTTCTAGAGATGAATTTTGTGAACTCTTCAGCAATATATCCTCATCCAGGTATACATGGTAAGTTCCCAGAACTGGTCTACCAAGGTCCATGGATAGGAAGAATTTGAGAAGATGCTGCAGTCAAGTATGAGCACATTTTCATATATTTTGGATGGTGTGTATTTATAAGAACACCCATGATTCTAGCTCCTTGGTTTATGCATTTTGTTATCACTTCTCCTTGAGTGGGAAGAATTATGACGGTGCTATCCAACAGAGTATAACACACATAATATGCCAATACATGGAGGTTATTATTTGCACACAACTGCAACATTCACAGTTAGGAAGATACTCTCTTCTATGTTGGTTAGAAGGAGAAAAGCTTTTACCTTGAGTGCTGCTACACTGAAAAGGAAAAAGATGGAGGGCAGCCCCTGGCCACATCCCAGCAAGACACTACAGTTCCTGGGCCACAGAGCGAAAGTAGTTGAAGTCTGCCTTCAATTACAGGAGATTAGAAGTCAGGTTCTGCCCAATCAGTCCTAAGGCGAGGCGATAATCCCTGGCTGATACAATGTGAAGGTTAGAGACATTAAATCTGAGACTCCAGCTATCCAAAGCACATGTTTGAGATGATAAATGAGTATTAAGTTAAGCTCGGAGATTGGTGAAAATATTATTACACAGCACATGATGATGGATGTCATCATGCTCTGCTCTACCCTCCATCTGATAGTCATTACCATGAAAGCAAGTCAAATGTTGACAATGATGTTGTAGGAGACAGATATGGATCCATCAAAATGGCTCAGGGTCACACAGAGATGTTCAGACCAGTCTGCTAAGGAATGGTAATGGATACTTTGTAGAAGAGTATCCTTCTATAAATTCTGCAAGTACGAGTGAGAATACAAATTATTTTTTATCAGAGTGGTGCCTTGGAGGAAATAATCTCATTTTCTCATTGGATCACCTTGATAATAATACATCAAGGATGTATGTCTTTGCTCTGTAGGGAATCTGTGCATTTGGAGCATCTTAGCAGGTTGCTATTTTAAGATCATTTGAGAGCTGTATCCCTAAAACAAAGATCTAATATTAGTTTTAGAGGATGCCACCTGGAAATAGAGGTAGGCTTGTGGCTAAGAATACCTTCCAAGTACATGCATAAGGGCAGAACACTAGATGAAAGACAAAAAAAAAAAACTACACTGATTTTTAAGGTAAAATCCCTATCATGAAATTAATGAATTATATAGCACTATATAATTTTATATTACTATAAAATATGGTAATAAATTTATTAGTTTATAGGAAACAATCTTATTACATATTTATGTACTCTTTAAATATGCTGCAAAACATCATTTATATGTAAATTTTAAAGAAATTGTGATATCTGCAAATAATTTATTTTCTGGATTTTGGCATCAATTATAAGTATATGTATTTTCCCAGATATTTGTTAACACAAATTAGTTTTGTCAAGTTAAAATTTAGTACACAATTTTATGAAGTCAGGAATTCTCTTTAAGGCTTTGTAGCATCTATAGTTTTTATATAACTTAATTGATTTCTTGAAGAACTTAGTCTAGAATTTGAAATGTATTGTTTATTTCCCGTCATTCGGTTCTTATTTTCTCCAGTACAGAGAATATATTCTAGACAATTGATTGATAAACACACCGGTATTGATTTAGCTTCACTCTCTCATCACATAAGTATTTAATTGTTTTTCTGTGCCTGGAGGATGGTAATACGGTAGATAATTACAATTATTACATATGATTCACACTGGTATAAAAGTTGAAAGAAACGAAAATGATCAATAATTTTGTTAGAAAAAAGTATGAAGACTGGATATTGAAAAGTTGTAAAATGTTACAATGTTGGTTATAATGTGCTTTCAAACATATCATTCACTCACATTGGTCAAACTCGGTGACAGGAAAGCAAAGGTCCTAACTTGATTTCAAGTGACAGCTATTGCATAAACTCCTGATGTAACCATCATCGTTTGTATGATTTGTGACAAATTCTGCTTTGGTATTTGGCTTGCTCTCTTGTGGATATGAATCTTAATGTAAGTTTTTTCAATGAGGAAAGATAATGGTTTTGAAAGGGGTAAAGGATGCTTGATCCATAGAGGATGAGAGTAAGTACCTATGCTTATTAGTCTCTCGACATTTGGTTTCATGTCTTTGTGGATTTGCTGATTTCATATGGAGCAGGGATGGTGTTCTACATCCCTATGTTCCCTATTACCTTTCTGCTGAGGTCTGATAGCAGTTAATTAACTGACTCCCTTACCAAGCATAGATGACAAAGAAAGCCTAAGGGAACCTTGAGAGCCAAGAATCTAGATAGCCATGTATTCATGGGTCATACACAGGTTCTTCCTTATTCATCCTTCTTTCTTTCCAGAACAGATTTCTTCTGTGGATTGAAAAGTGTATCATGTTTTAATTCACACTTTTAGTAGTAATAATGTTATTAGTACTAGTGGACAGAATCCCATCTAATTTAGGTAGAATTCAAACTAAGGATGTACAAGAGGAGTACTCTTAACTCCTAATTCTCCTGCCTGGGTCTGAGTGTTTGAATACCAGGTGTGCACCACTGAATTTTACTTGTGAAGTGACATAGATGAAACCCAGAGTTTCTGCATCCTAAGCCAGTATCCCATTTACCTCTGTAATCGCCCCTCCTTCTCAAAACATTTTACTTTTTGAAGCAGATGTAAAACATGCCTGTCTATACAGTTCACTTACATGTTATAATTGCAGACATAAAAACTGAACAATTGGTGCAATCACAAAGCTAAGAACATAAAATATGAGGGGCAGTTGCTAAGATGCCCATTACAAGCTCTGTTAGAGATGTCCAGAGGAGAAGAAATGGTAGAATATAATAACTCAGACCAACAGGCAGTGGTGGCACATGCCTTTAATCCTGGCACTAGGGAGGCAAAGGCAGGTGGATCTCTGTGAGTTCAAGGCCAACCTGGTTTGCAAAGCAAGGTCCAGGACAGTGAAGGCTACACAGAGAAACCCTGTCTCAAAAAAAAACAAAATAAGCCGGGAAGCAGTGGCCCACACCTTTAATCCCAGCACTATGGAGGCAGAGCCAGGAGGATCTCTGTGAGTTCAAGGCCAGCCTGGTCTACAGAGCCAGATCCAAGACAGACGCAAAAATGACACAGAGAAACCCTGTCTTGAAAAAAACCATAAGAAAAATAAATAAATAAATAAATAATAAATAAATAATTTTAAGATCAAATTTATCGATAATGGAAGTGCCTGGTAGTGGTTCAGTTTTCATTTATATGGGAATTAAGTATTTCAACATCATGAGCACTTTTTATATGTATTTTTTCTAATTTCACACTTTATGTTTTTATTTCTATAGACATACTTTATATAAAGATATATTCAAATTTTATTGTTTTTTTATTTTACATCCCAGAATTCATCACTTCTTTTAATTGTTGCTTCTTCATTGCAAAGGAAAACATGACTTGGCATTAAAAAATTTTTTAAAAAATGGTTAAAAGTTGTTATTGTCCAAAAATGAGATTTAGGAACATGCTGTTCTAGAAATAGAAGAATATATTTACATCTTTCCATAATGTCAGAAATTATAAAATAATAATAAATTGACAAGATGGAGAAAGTTACAAGTAATAATTTGCCAGATAATTCATCCTATTTTGGCAATTTGGTCGAGGCAAATGTATATTTTTTTATTCTGATCTTAATTACTAATAGTAACCATAATGTTATACATTACATAGCATAAAGTAAATGTATATTTATATTTATGTGTGTGTGTTTTCAGGTTTGCAGCTCATAGAATGATTATGAGTTAAGGATAATACAAGAGATGTTTAAAGAGGGTTCAGTTGTGGGCTGATAAATGTTATCTGCACTGATAAGAACCTAACAGAGAACTACAAACTGCTCCTGGTGCTTCAGCTTCCCAAGTTCCCTGGATCACAACCATACAGGTTAATGCAGCTTAACTTTCCCTTACCCGGCCCCTTCTCCTCCAGCAGCACCTGAATATGTAACTCTCTGATCCAACTTGGTTTTGCAGTAGCACTCCAAAACTCTACAGCTGACACACCTTCATTTTTAAGCCAGATTTTTCTGTCATGAGCATCTTTATGCCTGCATCTCTCCCTATCACTCTCTTGGCCTTAGATACGAACTGATCTCCACAAAGGCACCTTAGTTTTCTTCTCTTCATTTTTACACATACAGTTATTGAACGGGAAGAATTTGGTGCAAACACAGTATCTGCTCAGGCTGAAATGTCCGGGTAAATAGATTCTGATTTGTTGATTCCATTATTGTTTCATTTTATACAGCTAGATTCTTGTTAGGACAGTAATTAATAAACTGGATTTACAAACAAATTAAATAAGGAGTCAAAGAAAAGGAAGGATCACACAATTTCTAGGTCTGTTTTTAATCTTGCTTTCAGACCTGACTTTTTTTTTGATCAATTTAAGAATCAATTAAGAAGTACAGTACATGATTAAAGTAATTTTAACTTGCTTTTAATATATTCTCCTTTGCCAGATGAAGTAAGTGTTTATGATCATTCAGATATTTAATATCAATTAGTAAAAGTGTGAGAATCGTCCACTACCAGCAATCCATCTTGTGCAAAATAATAAAACTGGAGTTTGTACATTAGCTATCAAATAGTAATTGTGAGAGGTTATTTATTTTCTCATGAGTTATTCTTCAAAAACTAATACATGCTCAAAGGTAACATTACAATCGTTTTCTAACATATTGCTGAATGTGTGCTAATGTTATAAAACAGCTAATCCCACCTGTATAGTATTTTACAATTGTTCCCACATGGCTGCAGACATTTCACTTAGGCATGGAAAACTGAAGTTCTGGATCTTGGAGAACATACAACTGCTGAATACTAAACCAGCGCAATCCCTAACTAAACTTTCAATATTTGTCCTTACACCCACAGTTAAGGATAGTACTCACCCCTCTTTAAGGAAACCCCTCTTTGCAAGAGCAGGAGACCACTACAGAAAATAATAACCACGTAAAATGCAGTTATGGAGCTCAGTCAGAAATGTACACTTCTACAAAACAACTCCTGCGCCTAAGCTCAGGGGACATCTCAGAAGAGGGGCTGAGAAATTTTAAGAGGCAGAGGATCAGGGAGCTTGCTGTGATTGTGTGATTGTGTCTCCTAGGCATGTCAGGGACTACATCCAAGAAGTATTACCAACTTGTCTGCTAAAAGTTTTTTGTTTTTTGGGTTTTTTTTTTTTTGCTCAGAAACTCTTTCTATAGGAAGATGTTACAACACAAAATGGGATGTGTTGTGAAAGCATCCAAGAAATGAGCTTAATGACTAGAAAGAGAAAGCAAGGGAGATCCGAAGTCTGTGGGTAAAATCTTTTTGAAAATCAGGTCAAAGTTACAGAAGAATTTTCTTGGTACCTTTGTATATCACTTGGTTATTATCAGGGAAGGAACTAGTTAGAGGAACAATCCACACTACACAAATCTTCCTAAATGCCTAAGTAAAGTGTTCAGACATGATTGAGAAAATATTGAACTGTCAGGGAAATGTGAAATTGTAATTTTTTCAATGTTGTGGTATCTGTTTAATCTATGTATGGGAAATAGTAAATATCACAGCAAGACGAATCTCTTCCACTTTGGCAATCATGAAAACAATATGGCACCTCAGTGGTCTCATGATAAAAGAATTTACGCTACAGAAATATTATACACAAACCAGAGACTGTTTTTCAGTCTGTTGTTTAGAGACCTGTTCTTTTATAAATTAGGCGACAGTACTGTTGTTCTCTGGAAGTAAGGATCCCCTATTCTGGGATTTCACTTCCTTGTTCTCTGGAGATAGAGAGAGAATGAATGTGAACCACCATGAGAAGATGTCTGAGGAAAATCATTAGCAGGACAAAATCACTTATTTTGTTTTGTTGTCTTTCATTGGCAGTGATGGTTACTTATTGCTTTCCACAGTGTTCAACACAATGTAATAACATATGGAGGCAGTTATTTAAAATGTTATTTTTTTTTAAATCGTGTAAGTTGGCTGATCAACAACAAATGATTTGGGAAACAGAGGAAGAACAGTTAAAAGGGAGAGAAAAGCATTTATGAACATTTTATATTTTGGGTGGGGGCCTGTGGTAGGTAGGGTATAAAGTAACTAACTGTTCTGTCCCCTGAGATCTGTAGGATGAAAGGCTCCTGTATTTGAGCTTGATATTGTGTTCTCAAGAGTAGTTGTGGTAAAAGACACAGTAGTCAAATAAGTCACCCAGCTTCAGACTCTTGGGCTATCTTAGGTTATTGTAATATGCTGATCTTTATGTATATTTAAAGATAATCCACAATATATAGAAGCCGAATTATTTTTTTGTCATGTTCTCTCCCCTACCCTAACTTCTCTCAGATTCATCCCAGATCTCTACCCACTCAATATCATGTTCTCTCTTGAAAAAACAAACAAATAAATAAAATAAATTCAAAACAAACAATAATAAGACAAAAAGTCTTTAGGTAAATTAACTACATAAACTTTTAATTTAAAGCTATTTGAATTATTTTAATGCCTTTATTTAAATTGTTTTAGTATAACAATGATATGAAATAGAGTAATATTTAAAAACAGTTGTTTTCAAAAATCTATAAATAACATTGAAAATATTTAATTTAAAAAGGATTTATGTTTCTGTTAGGTAAGTAAAGACACAAAATTCAGGCTAAAACATCTAAATTATTTTGTATGCTTAGAGCAAAGTTAAATTTATTTATATGCTATAGATAATTATTTTTAGAATTGCTTTCCTTTTCATATATGAATATGTGTCATGTATGTCTGTGATATAGATACATATGTGAGATGCTGCACGCACATGCATACAGAGACCAGAGGACTATGTGAGCTGTCCCCAATAGTCACTCTCTGCCTTATACACTTGAGAACTCTGCTCCATGAAAAGGAAACTCACAGGAGTCTCCTATCTCTGTCCTCCACAGCTCTGAAATCACAAGTGTAGACTACCCTGTCTGGCAGTTTACATGAAGGCTGGGTTTTGAATTCTGGCCCATATGCAGCAAGCCCTCTTAACCTGCTGAGCCATCTCCTTAACCCTGGAGCACATACTTTGTGGTTTACCTGTGTCTATAGTTAAAATGTATCACACACAGGATGTATTAAGTATAATATCAACAGTGGAAAAAAAATCTGCTATTCAAGTTCTCATATTCTGATTTTGTGCTACTTTAATATTGCACTCACTGAATTGGCTTAATTTTGAACTAAAGTATATTCAAGAGATCTGAAAAGAAAATGGGCTCATTTCCATTTTAAATGTCACCGAAATGAAAATACTGAAGTCCTAGATAAATGATTTCCTTCTATAAGGTTAAATGTCTGCCAAGAATATTAGTTGAGTTTTCTCAAAATTGCCCTTGAAGTAGCATTGCTGCCAAAAACAAGTGATAACAACAGCACCAGCAAATGAAGCTAGTATTGTGTGAAAATCAGTGTCGTGGCATTGGCTTCTTTGAATTGCTGTGATCTCAGTGCAATTGGAATGTCACCATGAAAGAAAATCTTCATTTAAACCAATTTTATAAAACAATTTTTGTTTCTACAGTTTATTTATATGCTTGCACACTTGAACACTTCCCTGTAATGAGCTAAGCTAGTGGATGAGACATGCTCTTAAACACACCATTATCACATGGTGTCAAGTGCAATGATAGAAGCATGAGTAAAGGACTTTTGAGTGCAAGGGAAGAATGCTTCCCTTGGAGACTCTGGAAAGGATCCACGGAATGGATTGAGTGTCAACAGGTGAAGATGACTTTATTAAGCTGAACTATTTCCAAGAAGAGGAAAATAGAGAAAGACAGAAATGTTCCAAGAACCCCAGAGGATTAATTAATATAAGGTAGGCTGCATAGGAAACAATTAGATAGTTTACAAGAAGGACAGATTCTTCAATCAGAATGCTACAGTCTGTACAGCCACAGAGGTTATGTATCAACTAAAACTATGGGGGAAGGGAGGATTATCCAAGAGAAGAGAAATAAGAGTACATAGTTATGGAGAGATTTGTGGATACAGAGGTGGGAGGATTCAGGGAGGAACAACTAACACTAACAGCCATTTGATGGGTCATATAAACCTCTATTGTAGAAATTCATATATACATATATACAAAAATTATAAAAATGGAGTTAACCAAATCATAGTGGGAGACAATGTCCCAACTAGACATCGTTAATGACCAAGTGAAACCTCAAGTGCTAAAAATGGGTCACAGCTATTTGAGTCATTGGCCAAAAGGTCCTCATGGAAATCCCCAAATCTTTTAGGCTATTGCCAAGGGTATTATTGACTCTCGATAAACTGATGCTAAGGCCCTATTGCTGAAGACAACATTTACATATCTCATTGAACATGAAAAAGTCAAGCTCATGCCAAAGTAGAGGCTTCATTGTTATTGAATAGTGTAGCTGGAAGTTTTCCTGTGTCCAGCTCGGCTTGCAGCTAGGACAAATCTCTCCCACTCTCATCCCCCAAGTAAACACACAGAGGCTTATATTAATTATAACTACTCAGGTCATTAGCTAGTCAGTAGTAAGCAGCAGGCTTACTACTGACTAGCCCTTACAGTTAAACTCAGCCCATTTCTGTTAATCTATACGTCACCAAATGTTCCATGGCTTTACCTGTGTGCCATTACATGCTGCTCCCTGGACGGCAGGGTGTCGTTTCCTCACTCAGCTTTTCTCTTCCCAGAATTGTCTTTGTCTGCTTATCCCACCTATACTTCCTGCCTGGCTACTGGCCAATCAGCATTTTATTAAACCAGTGTACAGAAGCATTATCCCACAGCAGAATAGTGTTCACGTATTTGGTGGTACTCTGCATGCTATCAGAGGAGAAAAGCAACCATCAGCTCAGCTACAAAACCTTCGATTAGCCAGGCATTGGTGGCGCACGCCTTTAATCCCAGCACTCGGGAGGCAGAGCCAGGCGGATCTCTGTGAGTTCAAGGCCAGCCTGGGCTACCAAGTGAGCTCCAGGAAAGGTGCAAAGCTACACAGAGAAACCCTGTCTCGAAAAAACCAAAAAAAAAAAAAAAAAAAACAAAAAAAAAAAAACCCTTCGATTTCCACTGGTGATCTAGCATCTAGCTACATGATATATTAGTACAATAGTGGCAAAAACTTTGTGAGAGTATCCAAGCATGCCAAATGGATTCAAGGTCCACACTACTAGAGGGAACCCATGACTAACACTGCTTGTGTGGCCACGAAGCAGACTGATTAGGTCATGGACCTAGATGAAAAGCAATTACTATTGTTCTGCTAAAGGAACATAGCAAAGAAATGACACCTAATGACATTTTACAATAGCCATAGATCAATTCTTCACTTAGCCATCATCAGAGAAGCTTCCTCTGGTGGTAGATTAGAAATAAAAAAGATCAACAAGTGGACCACATACAGAGATCAGAGATTTTGGATTCAATTAAGGAAGTTTTCCAAAACATTAGATTCATGTTGAGTCTACTGGTTTAAAGGAATGTTTATGAGAAGTAAATGAGGAAGACTTGCTTAGTTCAAGGGAGTTATGTATGCATGTATTACTTAGGGTTTCTATTGCTGTAATAAAACACCATGACCAAAAGCCAACTTGGGATGAAAAATGTTTATTTGGCTTGTGCTTCAGCACTGGTGTTTATCACTGAAAGAAGTCAGGACATGAACTCAAAATAGGGCAGGATCCCAGAGGCAGGAGCTGATGCATGAGCTACTTACTGGCTTGCTTCCCATGGCTTACTCGATCCACCTTTTTGTAGAACCCAGGACCAGGAGCCCAGGGATGGCACCAGCCACTATGGGCTAGGCCTACCCCCATTGATCACTAAATGAGAAAATGCCTTACAGTTGGATCTCATGGAAACATTTCTTCAACTGAGGCTCTTTCCTCTGATGTTTCTAGCTTGGGTCAAGTTGACACACAAAACCAGCCAATACAACTCACTTCTTATCACCTTGACACACAAACACATCACTATTAAGCCACATCCCTTCCTTCCTCATTCATCCTCAAGATCTCACATTAAAGTCATAAATAATTTAAAAGTCCCACAGCCCTTATACATTCAAATATATCAAAATTCCAGTCTCTTTAAAATATCCAATCTCTTTTAAAAGTTCAAATCTTTCAGCTGCAGGCTCCTTTAAAAATCAAATTAAATACCTTCTTCAAAACGGAAGAACCAGGGCACTGTCACAATCTGAATGAAGCAAAATCAAACTCCAACAATATAAACTCAATGTCCAATTATATGGGATTCACTCTCAATCTTCTGGACCTCTGCAAAGGGCTTGGGTCACTTTTGTGGCTCTGCTTTCTACGGCACACTCAGCTTGTCTTTAGGCTCTGGCTGGCTCCACTCCATTGTGCTGCTGTTCCCATGGAACTGGCATCTCCAAAATGCTAGGGTCTTCTGCTACAAATGGGCTGCACTTTCCCCGACATCCTCTCATAGGCTCTCTTCATGGTGTCAATCCTCAATTTCTTTGCTAGACCTCTTCAGTCCTGAGCCTTCAACTGCCACTGAGGCTACACCTTCACCAATAACCTTTCCTGGCCTCTCATAATACCAAGCCTCAGCTCCTCTCCATGACTCCCTCATTTCTTCAAAACCAGTACCACCTGGTTGACTCTTGAACATTACTAAGTCTTGCTGACAACACAACCTACAGCCATGGCTGCCTCTGTAACACAGCTTCTCCATACTCATATAAAACACATCCCAGCAGATGTAGCATGAGTCTTAGAGAGTCTTATTAATAAAATCAAACTTGAGCCAGGTATTGGGGTGAACACTGGAAGGTCAGAGAGACAGAATAAGCCACAGCTATCTCACCTCGCTGAATCCTCAGCTGGTCTTGTTTCCTCAGACTGGATGCCCCGAGCCCTCATCCAGAATGGGTCTCAGCTGAACTGCTGCTAGAAGCCTGAAAGCTTAACCAGGCCAAATGCTTCTCCAGGGCAAATGCCTCTCCAGGGCAAATGCCTCTAGTTTCTGGTCCTCACGCTTTATATACCTTTCTGCTTTCTACCACCACTCCCTGGGATTGAAGGTGTGGCTTTCTGGGATTAAAGGCGTGGGTCACCACGCCTGGCCGTTTCCCATGTGGCCTTGAACTCACAGAGATCCAGAGGGATTTCTGTCTCTGGAATGCTAGGATTAAGGGCGTATGCTACCACTGCCTAACCTCTATGTTTAATATTGTGACTGTCCTGTTCTCTGACCCCAGATAAGTTTATTAGCATACACAATATTTTGGGGAACACAAACTGGTCACCTCAACTATGCTGGTCTCTCTTTAATCACCACTAATTTCTTAGCTCCAGCTAACCAATATCAATTGTCCCAGTAATGTAAAGGTTTCATGTTCATAGTTCTGTTGTCTTGCTAATCACAGCTAATTCTTCAGCCCCAGCTAATCAGAGCCACAGAATCCTAATTCAAAATAACAAATGAATCTGATAGAACCTTTGAACTTCCCTCTGAAACTTTATAAACAAGGCCTCCATGCTCTGTGCTACTCTCAACATTCTTATCTTCCAAGTTTCCACAGAACATCCCACAGAGCCCTTAACACTCAATGGCTCTTCTAGCCTAAAGTTCCAAAGTCCTTTTACAATCCTCCCAAAAACGTGGTCAGGTCTTTCACAGCAATACCCAACTCCTGGTACCAATTTCTGTCTTAGCCTTTCTATTGCTGTGATGAAACACCATGACCCACAAGCCAATTGGAGAGGATAGCGTTTATAGGGTTACACTTCAGCATTGCTGTTCATCACTTCAGAAAGTAAAGACATGAACTCAAGCAGAGCAGGATCCCTGAGGCAGGAGCTGGTGGAGTTCATGGAGGGGAGCTGCTTACTGGCTTGCTTCCCATGGCTTACTCAACTCACCATCTTCTAGAACCTAGGACCAGCAGCCCAGGGACGGCACCATCCACCATGGGCTGGGCCCACCTCCATTAATCACTAAATGAGAAGATGCCTTACAGGTGGATCTCATCAAGGCATTTCCTCAAGTGGGGCTCCTTCCTCTGATGAATCCAGTTTGTGTCACATTGACACACAAAACCAGCCAGTACAATGAATATCCCTAGTTTTTGTCAGTAAGTTAAGAAACTCCCATGTTTTTGATAAAAATGTATTGATTGGATAAACACTAAATCATTTTCTTACTAATAACTTAATTTTGGTCAATATCAATCTCAGTTCCACACAATATATCTCAATAACCTCCTCCACATAGAATAAAATTTCAAGTATGGCACAGCTTAGGTAAGCTTTGATAACATTTTCAAATCTGCTAGTATCTGTGTTTTCCCAAACTGGGAATTCTAATTTTCCTGAAATAAAAGTAATTTTCTTTGTTCCACAGACCATGAGATATTCACCAGATACTTCTGTGCATGTCAAGATAGATTGGCTACGGATGTCCTGGGACAGTGGGCAAATCAACTCATCAACTTTGTAACTTACAGTATGAGAATAGATGTAATTTCCACTAAACAGGGTAACACTTTAGAGAATGAGAAGTCCCTTGTCTCTCCTATACATTCTTCACACTCCAAAGTACTATAATGCAAAATGATCATATCACACCTCTTTCCATTGATAAGAGTCTGTCAGCTGCAACCATGTATCAACTGAAAGACCATGGCTGGTCAGCAGCAAGTGCTTTGCAGAAACCACCTCAGATATTGGAAGCATATAATGAGCATCAAATTTGAGAGTTTGGAGTAGGTATAAGGTGTTAGCACACAAAAATGACTTCAAGGAATACCAGAGTATTTGAGAGAATGGCTGTTAAGCATGAAACTCCAGTACCTACATGAGTATACAGAGGTGTCAAGGATTTATATTTGTATGTTTAGTGCTTATTTTTGACATATAATAAGTCCGTAGATATTTTTGGATATAGTATATATTACTTGTCCAGAATATAAAGAACAAATAGAAGGCTAAAAATATTATTTAAAAGACTAGAATGAAATGAGTGATTCACTAGACTGAATGAGATGAGAAGGGTAAATTTTCTTATTTGTATTCCTAAATATGAATTTAATTAATGAGCATGGTTCCTGGAATAATATTGTAGGGAGGTAAAAATACATCATCACTCAGGGATTACAGATACGTAGTCCCATTTCCATTGTTATATATTGGTATGGGAACCCAAACTCGCATATGGATTCATGTTTGCCTGGTAAGCCCCCATCCTGTTCTACAGGGTAAATGCTCTAACTGCTGAATGAACTCTCCAACACAATACTTCATTCTTATAACAGAGAAGCAGAAGTATGATAGTCTAGTTCATCTAAAATCCATCTTTCCTGTTGCTGTAAACAAAAAAGGAACCTGCCAGAACCAACTGAGAAAGAAAGATTTATTTTGGCTCAAGGATTTGAGAAGCACATTCTATCATAGCAGGGGAGACATGGAAGAGTGGATTCTTCTGCAGAAACAGGATAGTGTGGCCACAACTCTGTATTTTATGGTGGAACATGAAGCAGAGAGTACAGGACAGAACCAGTGGCCCGGTAACCCTGAAAAGTCTACCCTTAATAACCTATTTTAATAATCAGGACCAAACTACTAAAAACTACACAGGTCATCCAAAACAACCCCACTCCAGGAACATCCAAACAAAATGCAAATATGTTTGAGGAAAATTCCAGATTCAAACTATGACAACACCATTCTATGGGCTCATATGCTCTGACTCTCTATTCTTTCCCCAACTTATCATGCACCAGGGCCTATCAGTGGGGAAGTATAGAGAACTCCATGACAGAGCTAGAAGATGGCATACTTCCACTTCTCTTGCTGGTTGTAGACCACACGTACAACATGTTCTCTCCCAGCTACACTCCATGCCCTCTTCCTGTACATCTCTCTAGTTGAGACTCTTGGTTGTGTAATCCAGGACCCTTGATATCAGGGGGCAGTTTTCTTTTGTACAAAAGGTGTAGGAGAGGAAGCAGAAAGGTTGAATCCTGAATCTCCAACTCAGAAGATTCATCCGTAATTGCATGCCATGTCACCATAACCCAGCATTACAACATAAGAATCCTAAATCAGTTTTACTTTCCTGGTCTTAAAGATGACCAACTCTCCTAAAATTATGACTTACGAATCACATTGATACAACCTTTGGAGCTGATTTAGGTATGCATATTATGATGAGTTGTGTACACAAAAGATCCTCTACTAAAATTTCCATAGTGTTTCATTTTCTCACAGAACTTTTATTCATTGTGCTACAAGAGAAAATATGAAAAAAATAAGCAATTTGTAGAACTCACATATTCTGAAGTTTATCATTGATGTTTTAAATTTAAATTTCTTCTAGTATCTGAATATGCACCAGTAATAATTGGTTGGTTTTTTAAATTTGTGACAACTAATTTTTCTTAATTACATAATGTAAACTAAAGGAGAAAGTATTGTTATATTGTACCCAACAAAATGTAGCTAAGTACACTGATTTAGCCACAAGTTCAGGCAGGGAACACAGAGACATAATTGCTGTTTACTTCATAACTATCTTCCAATCGGATAAAGTATTGCAATGTGTTTCTTACATTTAATTTGAAGATATTGTAGGTTGCATTTATTTGACAAATTGAGGGAAAAGGGGTATTGATTAGAACTTTGAGTGATATTCTTGTCTAAAAAGGATATGTACAACATTTAATTAACGTTAATAAGGAGTTTTCAGTCATCTTAACTTGAATTTTAAATGACAGTCCTAATCTTCATCTTCACTGTCATTTGAAAAGGTATAAGTGCAAAACATCGACCATTCAGATGATAAATATGACTGATTGATAGTAATCTTTAATGTAATCATTCAGAAAAAAATGTTTAGAAAAGCAGCCATCACTTAACATACTGTGTATTTCTTGTAACAACACTTTCAACTAAATCAAGTCAATTCATTCCTTGAATCTACACTACAGAGAAGCACAGCATGTAAATTTGAAGAATGGAAATCAGGTAAATGCTAAGAACTATTAACCCAGAATAGCTAAATAGAACCTCAAATCAAATCAATTGACTGAGAGTGCTTACTTTCTAGGTATCTTTGAACACACAAGAAATGCACACAAACACATTACACACACATATTCCTGCTAAAAGCAAAACAAACAGTGCTTTTGAGGCAATATTGACATTTCTTTACAACCATCTAATCATAATATTTACAAGTAGGTAAATAAATGTATCCTGAATATGTATTGATGGAAAATATTCATATCAAAACTCAACACTAGTAAGATGAATATGATAACAAATCTCAAAGAAAATGAAATCTGTTTTCATAACACTACTGTTAAAATACAGGTTAATGAATGTTTTGGGATACTGTGGGCCAATAACATCCAAATTTACTAAGTATTCTTTAGCTGTAAAAGAAGATATTAGAGAATATCATCTGAAAAAAATAGCACAACAAAATAATAAATGTGAATGTGAATAACAAGTGAAAAATTGCAAATGTAATCTTTATTTATACAGAATGGAAGAGAATGTGAACTTAGTGCCAAGTCACCACAAAAAATGACAAAAAAATTTACCATGATGATTTTTAAATCTGCCCAGAACAATTTAAACAACAAATAAAGTGGAAAATATTTCTTCAAAAATATTATTAGAACATATAGTAATGCAAATGTATCCTATAAGGAATATTATATGCTCTGAAGTCTTACATTTTATATGATCTCCATAGAGTAACAGAATACATATCATATATGTTTGTATGCATTTTAAAAATGCTTGTTATCCAATTATTTAAAACCTCTGGAGGAGGTTTGAGAATTTTTTTCTAATATATATCACCCAACATTAAAAATCATCAAGTACTTCCTATTGGACAAAAATAGAGATGCCATATCAGGGGAATTAAAGATAGACCTCCCATCAAATGATGATTTTCCAAACACATCTGTATGCAGATAATGCTCAAACTTTAATTTTTGTGTGGGAAAAGTGCAAGTGAGTATTTAAAGATGATACCTGAGCTTTACTTATTCTGGGTATAAATGCCTAAGGAATGTTTCTTCAAAACATGTAATCTAATTTTATTACCAATGTCAGCTAAAATAGATTCACTCTATTTAAGTTAAATATTAAGTTATTTAAGCACTGGATATCAAACATATATTAGGAAATATTCTAGATACTACTACGAATTCAGAAAAAAATCCCCAATTTTAGAAGGAATTTATGTCTGAATAAATGAAAAATTATTTATCATCAACTTTTTGTCAGAGAAATTGAATATATTACTAAGTTGATGGTATGAATTTATGTCTATGTGCATTGGAAATAATAAAATAATTAAATTCAAAAAATGAAATAAAGTTTCTATCAAAATTTTCAAATGGAATCATCTTGCTTATATATAAGTAATTATTTTCATTTCACTTATATTTGCATACATAATTACAAGCATTTATCATCATAATGAAAGAAATTTCAGTTCCCATTTCATATAAATTTTTTGGGCAAGAATTTGAAAATATTAACTGAGAGAAAGAATTTGAGCTGACTTTCTCAGACTCTAAAATTAACTCTCTGCGAGTGCAATGATATTTTCCATTCTTTTACTTTATAGAGTTTAAGGGCACTTTTCAAACACTTCACAAGATGAAATAATCTATCACACATGTCATAAAATACTTGTTTATAAATTGTGAATAATTAGATTATCAAAATGCACAGTTTCAATATTTAACTGTTTGTTAAACATTTTAGTAAAAATGTAAGGCCTACAGCAACTGGATATAACTGTGTATAAAATGTGATTCAATATAAACTATCCCCCAAATAATAAGTTGCTTTTACTAGGTGGCATTCCATTTGACTATGTGGCATTCCATTTGACTAGGTGGCATTCCATTTGACCAACATCAATACTGGACACCGTTGTTAACACCTTAAAAGACAAAAGTATGTGGTTACAATGATGTACAATGACAGGTGCAGAGAAGACACAAAGAAGAAGAGCTTATGAAAAAAATGTGACTGCATTCTAATTTTCCTATTCCAAATCTCAAAAATGGCATTATTTTCCCCATGACACTGAGAAAAATTTAAGTTCAGAAGTCTTTTTGAAATTAAAGTATTCTATTTTATCAAGAAATCCCTGAATCTAGTCTCAATTCCCTCTTCAAGAATGTGTTCACATCTTCATGGGGTAGAAATATTTCAGTTAATAAAGAATTTATAAACCATACATAAAGATTTAAGCATATATCAAGTCACCAGAATCCTAATTGATAATTACATATAATATAGATTTATGGTGTAATTTGTTACTAGAATAATAATTTTTCTTCAGACTTCCAGTTTTTACTGTCACTGTTTTATTCTTGACAAAATATCATTGAGATTTAGAATAACTCATGAATATTCTTTTGCAGCCCCTAAAATATAATATTTTTTTTCTCCAAGAGAGACAATCATTTTAAGTTCCAAATCATGGGAGCAAAATAAAAGACATTTTCATTGTTGTTCATTAAAGTTCTTTGATTGCAGAGAAATAAGTAACAACAGAGGAATACAAGCTGGGACATAGTGAATAATAAAACACAGCATGTGATTTTCCTTTATATTTTAATAGCTTATAATTTGTTGCCCTTCTTGAACTTTTCTCTGGATTATAATTAAATACATAGTTATATAAAGTTGGTAAAATGCTAAACTTATTTTTAGTTTTAATTAACCAATAATCTAAAGCAATTTAAATTCTGCTTAAAAGTAGTTTATCTAGCCCTGATCTTGTTAGAAGATAAACTTGTATATTCAGTTTTTCTCCATTTACGAATCAAAGCTAATGGGTGACAAGCAACAATATTTCTAGACAGCTGTTGAGTGGTACAAGTGAATCTTGTTCACTTGATCAGAATAGAGTTAGCACTTTGCTTCAGAGGACAGAATAGAATAAAACTATTTGAATGACAGGAGAGGAATTACTTTTCTTAGAGAGGAATGTGTAAAGAAAATTAATGTAATTAGTATAAACTCTTTCTACCCGGGCATTAAGGTTTTACATGAATCAAATGACTATCAAATCCATGACAACTTTGGTAGATGAATAAACATAGTTGATTTGACTACAAGCAAAGTGAAGTTTTAAATTCACTCAGCAGATGTTATTAATTGCACCATAATAACAGATCAAAGAATAAATGAGTTTTCAGCATATTGTGCCAGTTTCAATGAGAATGACCACCATAGTCTCATATGTTTGAAAGCCTGGTGTTCAGTTAGTAGAACTATTTAGGAAAGATTAGGAGATGTGGCCTTTTTGGATGTGATGGGCCACTGGGGATGGGCTCTGAGGTTTCAAAAGCCCATGCCAGGTTTGTGCTCTCTCTCTCTCTCTCTCTCTCTCTCTCTCTCTCTCT
>CABHPR010145501.1:8352-48773 GCA_902168415.1 Peromyscus melanophrys
ACTTCATTACTTTACTCTTGTCCATCTACCCTTTCTGAGTACTTCCTCCCTGCCAGACTCAGTCCTGGGCACTGGGGAACCTATGGGTGCATCAGATGTGGTCTGCGTCCTCAAGGAGAATCCAGTCCCATGGGAGTAGCAAGAAGCTGACCATTAGAATGCCATGTGTTGGTCCTGTGAGGTGGGCAGGGAAGACCTAGCTTCCAGATCTGTCATCTAAAGGGCAGGGACATACTTCAGTCTCTTCGGGGCTGGGCTCCCAAGGGCCGACTTAACACACCTGCTGAGAACATGTGAGCATGGGGGATCCTCTCATTCACAGGTCCTTCAAACCTCCAACTCCACAGCCGAGCAAAGCCGTGCTCAGCAGGAAGCAACCTTACCAGTGAACTGTGCTCCAGCTAAGACTCCAAACCACAGCCACCCTGCCCCCCCCCTCCCTGCCCCACCCTAGCCCTCCCTGCCCCATCCTAGCCCTCCCTACCTACCTGCAGGTAATGGTAGGCCAGACCCTGGTGGCAGGACTTGGACTTCAGGAGGCTCTTATCCAAGGTGGCCGAGGTCTTCTGGCAGACCTCGTGGGCATGGCTGAGGGTTAGCGTGGACCAGGAGCCACGTTTGACATAGTTGGTGTCAGTGCCCACTCCAAGGCTGGGACAGGTGGCGGGGGGAGCAGGTGGGGGCGGTGGCGCAGTCAGCTCCGTGGTCGTGTTCTTGGTGGCTTTGAGCATGTGTCCACTGATGGTGTTGTAGGCGTGCATGAAGTAGCGGGGCTGGGTACGTTCTGGCTGGCGGCCTAGAGTCATCAGCCCCGAGGCAGGGCCACTGCGGAAGGCACCACCCTCACCGTCCAAGTTGTCGTCTGAACTCCACCAGCCTGAGATGTTGGAGCGGCTTCGCCTTTTGGGCTCCCCGGCCTTGGCCCGCTCCTTGCTTTTGGCTCTCCGGCCTTTCCCGTCCTCCAGGCCACCTTTCTTGTTGCCATTTCCGCCCACCTTGCCCGTGGTGCCCTCCATCGAGGGTGCCTTAGTGAAGAAGAGCCGCTGAACAGAGTGGACCAGGTGGCGGATGCGGCCAGGACTCTCACCCCTGGCCTTGGCTTCACCCCGGGGGAACTGGAGGGTGCTGAAGCCATCCCGGTGGATAGGCAGCTGCTTCTCAAACTGGTCCAGGAGGTTGGCAGGCAGCCGGTTGATCTTAGTAGCCTGGGCATGGCTAGGGAACGGGCTTTCCTCGGGCACCTCAAAGTGAGAGTTGTAGTGGATTCGGGGAAAGGTACTGCTTGGTGGGGGCAGTTGGTTGTTGAGTGGGAAGAGCCCATCCCCCGGCAGTGTGTTTTGCCCAGGGAAGCGGGCTTCCCGGGCAAAGGCCTCTGTGGGCGACAGCAGGTAGGGGTTGCGGTCAGTCCCGGCAAAGAGTGGCTCATGAGGTGGGTCCAGGCTGTCGGAGAGGTGGCGGGGGCGGCTATCACCGAGGCCTTTCATGATCCCAGCCCGTGGGGCAGGGGCCGTTGCCCTAGTGGGGTGCCCGGGTCCCCTGTCCCAGGCAGCAGCTGTCCTGGGGAGAAAAGACAAAGAATGGTCAGCTGGTCAACAGGACTGGACTGGATAGGACAGGGAGCAGGATGGGGTGGGTGTGAGGATGGCTTAAGGCAGGGAGGGTGCCCTTGCCGTCATAGGGCCAAGAGCTGATGTTGAGGCCTGTGCTCTCTGCTCACTGTCCTTGGTGTGACTGCTGCTGCACACGCGTCAACACTGGACAGGGGTCCTCTGCCAAAGGGGACAGCAGAGCAGTGCTTTGCTCTCCACTGTCTCTGAGCACATGCTCAAAGCTACAATGGTAGCCCGCCAAATGTTCAGCAAAGCACACTCTCCTCTAGCTGAATGGAAAGGTGTTTACGGAAACCTGGAAAGCCAAGTTCCGACTCCGAGTTCTTGGACTCCTCCTCCCATTTCCAAAGTGGAATGTGGGCAGGGAGCTGTCTCCTCCCATGCACACATGCACACCCATCCAAAGCTCTGTCCACCCCGTCCCCAACAGCCACCCCTTAGGGCTTAAGGAGGGTTTCTAGGGAGTATCCCACAATGCCTTGGAAGCAGGTATGAGTCATCCAGACAGAGACTCTCAGGGTCCCGAGCACCCTCAGTGCTCTGTGAGGCATCTCCCTTGGACTCCTCAGCACTTCTTGTCTTAGGCCCTTTCTAGGGCCAGAGAGGCTTCCGAAGAACAGGGCTACTGTGGCCAAAGACAGTGCTGTCCAGATCTACTTTAGAGAGGGATCTTCATGCCCTTGCAAACTCTTTGTCCCTCTCCAGATTTCTAATGACTATGACCTCTGGGCTGGGTGCTGGGGCCACTGACATCAGAGAGGCCAGCAAGCTCACAGGCCCACCCATTTGCCATGATATAGTGGTGGCCTAGAACAAAGTCCTCAGAGTTCAGAGAGGCCCAGCCTTAGAACAAGGTGGACAGGACAAAGCCTCACAAGAGAATGGCCAATGGATGGAGTCACTGTGACTCACTTTGCCTATTTGAAAAATGGAGCAGTTGGACTAGTAGATTCCCAGGACCATCCTGAAAATACTAGTCCCAGACTTAGCCACAGCCCTCTCCATTTCTGGGCCTCTTCTTGGCCATATCATGGAGGTCAGCCAAGTTTCTAGGCTCTAGGCCCCACAAGTTCTGCTCAGAGGAGCCTCAAGGCTTGGTCTGGCCTGTACTTGGGGTACAGGAACACCCAGGCTACCCCTGAAGCCAAGTATGGTGGGCTCTTAAACACACCTGAGTCTTCTGCTGATATCATGCAGTATGGATCTGAGATGAAGAGAGATCATGGCAAATCTGGACAGCAGAATCTGATCCCGGGAGAGTCACCATGATGGTGAATTGTGAACCAGGGAGGGTAGCCCTCAGAATGCAAGACTGTGGCCCAGGTTGGCCTCAGGCTCACTACCCTCCTCTCCCAGGCTCTGGAGTGCCAGGACTACAAGCATGCACACTACACCTTGTCACTGGGCCTTTGAGTTGCATTTCCCTCATACATAGTGATGAGGGCCATCCTGCCACATGATCCTTGGCCATTCTGATATTTTCTTTGGAGAAGAAATGTCAACTGAAATCCTCTGACTACTTTATCACTGAGCTGTTTGTCATTCTTGTTGCATTCTAGACCTTAAACCCTTACCAGATATACGGCTTGCAAATATTACCTCCCATTTCTGTCTCTATATGGTTTTTTTTTTTTTTTAAAGATTTATTTATTTAGTATGTAGACAGTGAGTGTTCGGCCTGCAGGCCAAAGGGGGCACCAGATCTCATTGTAGATGGTTGTGAGCCACCATGTGGTTGCTGGGAATTGAACTCAGGACCTCTGGAAGAGCAGTCAGTGCTCTTAACCTCTGAGCCATCTCTCCAGCCCCCGAGACCTATTTTTTTTAAATGTATATGAGTGTTTTCTCTGCATGTATATCTGTGTACCATGTACATGCCTAGTGCACAGGGAGGCCAGAAGAGGGCATTAGATCCCCTGGAACTGGAGTCATAAATGGTTTTGAGCCACTATGTGGGTGCTGGGAGTCAAACCTAGGTCCCCTGGTTTTTTGTTTGTTTGTTTTCAGAGACAGGATTTCCCTGTGTAGACCTGGAACTCACTCTGTAGACCAGGCTGGCCTCTAACTCAGAGATCTGCCTACCTCTGCCTCCCAAGTGCTGGGATTAAAGGTGTGCGCCACCACAGCCCAGCTTCTCTCCTGGGTTTTTGGTGAGAGTTTTCCTCCTTTCCAGCACTGGTCATGCCTTGCTAGCTCTGATCTTCTCCCCCAGCATGGCGGCTTATTAGTGCTCCTGACTTCCCGGAAGGCAAGCCAGGTTCTCTCTACCCAAGCAGAGGAATGAGAAACCCTCCCATCTCAGGCTCTTGAGTGCTGGGATCACAAGCACTCACTGCCATGCCTGGCTTCTCACTGTGGCCATGGTGTGTTGTGGTGGCCCCATGTCCTTCTGTGCTGACTGCTTTGGCTCCAGCTGCCGAGAGCACCAGCTGTTGACAGTTCACAGCCAAGTTCCCACTACAAACCGCTCTAAGGCAGATGGAAATCTTTGCAGGGCTCCACTCCGTCCCCAGGGGCAGCCTGCATCTAACGACTGGTCACCACCACGATGCCCTTGTTCCTGTTCCAGACACCTCTGCAGAGTCCTTACTCAGAGTTCCCTGTGGGATCAGCACAGCCTCTGTTGGGACTGCCCTGAGGTCCAACCTCTCCCTCAACCTGGTTCTGTGTGCTGGCCCCTTCCAGAGCCTTCCTAGAGACTCCCCAGGAAACCTCAGCATGCACACCCACACCACTGGGCCCGTCAATTTCCTGTGGACTCAGCATTAGTGTGTCTCTGAGGAGGGCCACGTCACAGTGGTGCACTGGCGTTGATTAAATAGGTTCCCTGAGCCTGTGTCCTCCTCAGTGGCATCAGAATGAAGTTTACTTTGTGAGATTATGACCAGGGCTACCTGTGCTGTCATACCAAACATCGGTCACATCACCCTCCACCCCTCCTTGCACTGTGCTCTTGGGGACAGGCCAAGCCTTGTGGCCTAGGATGCTGCCCAATACAGCACAGTGGTGGTATACTGCTGGAAATGGATTCAAATCCTGCATCTGCTTGTACTTGCTGTGACCTCAAACTAGCTTCCTCTCTCTCAGACTGCAGGGGTTTGAGTGCGGATGGTCTGAGTGTTTGCTCATAGTCTCTCAGCCACGGCTCTGGGTTTGCTGCATGCCAGTCCCTCAGCAGCCCAGAACCCAGGGGTGGCAGAGCCTCACTATAGGGAGTTTTAAAATAGGCATCCGTGGCCTTGCAGGGGAGGCAGCTGGCTGCTGTGCGCCGCCTTTCTCAATGAGCTATACTTAGGCCCATCCGGGTGCCCATAATTGCCTCTCATTAATATAAGCCTCATTGCCTTTATGGAAACTCAGAGGCAGGAGACACTGCTGCCTTGGGGAGCCCTCTGGGCTCTGTGGTGCTTCCATAGTTTCAGCCCGCCACCAGCCACCAGCCACCAGCCTCCCGCCACCCACCACCAACCACAGGACAGGCCCTCTTGCCCTGCCAAACCTCATCTTGGAGCCCATGAGCATTGGAGAGCTAAGTAGGGATAAGGCCAGGGACAGAACACAGCCTGACTCCTCAAGAGGCAAAACTTACCTGGATACATCAATCCCCTCATCCAGAATGTTCTGTAGATCCCTCTTCCCTGCTCATGACAAACCACACCCACACTGACCGAACTGCTAACCATCTTCAGCCATTCCCCACTCTGCCCCTCCGGCCCTCACTTCCCTCACCTTCTCTTATAAAGCACATATCTGCAGCCCTAGAAGGGCTGGCTGTACAGTTGCATTAAGACAGGGGGAAGTGCCGGGCGGCGGTGGCGCAGCCTTTAATCCCAGCACTTGGGAAGCAGAGGCAGGCGGATCTCCGTGAGTTTGAGTCCAGCCTGGTCTACAGAGTGAGTTCCAGGAAAAGCGCCAAAGCTACACAGAAAAACCCTGTCTCGAAAAACCAAAAATAAATAAATAAATAAATAAATAAATAAATAAATAAATAAATAAAACAAAAACAACAACAAAACCAACCCCCCCAAACAAGAGAGGGCAAGGCAGACAAGGAGTCCAACGGGGAGTAGAGGTGTGAGCTGAGTGATGAGACGCTAGAAGTGAGTGGGGCTGAGCCACCACACACTCGGGGTGCATTCACAGGAGGCCATGGAGCACACAGTCCGGGTTAGCTCTCTGGAGGGCTGAAGTGTGGAAGGGAAATGGCTCTTCAAGGTCGCCAGGGCCTTGGTGCTGCTGGTGTGGAGGAGTCTCTGGACGCCCTCCCTCCTCTGCTGCCCCCGCCCTGTCCCACTGTCTGAGCTGAGTCCAGGAATTGAATGAACTTTGCCTCTCCACACGCTCCGTCCCTGCTGATGCCCTAGTGCACAGCGTCACCTATAACTGGCCCTCCTACACTTTGGTTCTCAACCCAGTGTGCCCCTTAAACTCCAGACTCACCTAACTGCATGTTGGACAGACCCCCCATCTACCTCATCTGCTCCTTCCACCAGCTCGAGTCAGAAAGCAGGACATGCTGTTCTCCACTCACTCCAGTGGGCTCAATAGCAGACGTTTCCCCGAATGGTTGTGTCTTCACTGTCCCCAGAGTCCTGCCTTTTCCCCTCCGCAGCCCTGCCTGGGTCAGCTGCCACTGCTTTGGACAGGCAAATCCTGGCCTCAAACAGATAGTTATTTTTATTTTCTGTGTCTGAGTATTTTGCCTGCATGTATGTCTGTGCATCATGCCTGTGGAGGCCAGACGAGGGCATGGGATCCCTTGGCACTGGAGTTACAGACGGTTTTGAGCTTCTATATGGGTGCTGGGAATTGAACCTGGGAAGACAGCCAGTGTTCTTAACTGCTGAGCCATCCCCTGCCCACTCCCCCCTTTTTTTAAGCCCAGGTCTCCTCTATGCAGTCCAGGCTGACCTTGAACCCACAGGAGTTTTACCTCATCCTCTCCAGTACTGGAATCAGGCATGAGCCACCCAGCTGGGCTTCAGATCCCTTCCAAGACTCCTTGGGCCCCAGATAGAAGGCCAGCCTTTCCCTGACTTTTGGTCTCATTCCTGCCTTCCCCAAGGGCTCTTCATTCTGGCCCTGGGTATGGGTAATTTGATTTCCTCCCCCTTTCCCTGCCTGGTCCTGTCTGAAATGCTCGGCCTATCTGCTACAAGATCTTCCTTGACTTCCTCCAGGCCCAGGTCACCAGGCCACTTCCACAGAGAGGCTATCTCTAACCACACCACCTGGAGCCCTCTGTGCCACCAGGGCCATCCTTCCTAGCCTGGAACACCGAGTGTCACTGTCCCTTCTGTGCCACTAGCCCTCTGCCTAGAGCCTGGAGACAGCAGGTGAGAGGGTTGAGGTGAAGGAGTGGCAGGAAGTCCTGGGACACCATGAAATAAGTCAGGAAGCCAGGCAGACCCTGGTGGAGAGCCCCTGCTGTATAGTGGAGGCTGTGCTGTGGTTGTTCTTCAGTCCCGGGTACCAACTTTCTGGTCAAACATGCCAGTGTGACCCCACCTCCTATCCCATTCTCCTGAGTGTCCCGTGTCACCAACAGGATATTGTGGCAGTGACTCTATCTGGCTTCTCAGACCAGGTTGGGAAAGGCAAGGTGGCATCTGCTTTACCCTTTGGCAAGTGGCTGACTGCTGAGGCTTGAGTCAGTCTGGAAGAAGCTGAGACCTGCCAAGGTGACAGGATGAAGCTCTCTGAAGGTCCCAGGCAAGAGCCAGGTTGCAAGGCTACTTCTGACCCTCAGAATCCGTGTGCCAACATGCAAGTTTACTGTATCGCCAACTCTGGAAAGGTCTGTCACACAGACACTTATGTTAGAGGAGGAAACACAGCTCGCTCTGGTGCCTCAGGTCCCAAGCTGGGAGGAGGGCAGCAGCTAGGTGTGGCTCTATACCTTCATTTGCTATTGCCACCGAAGTGGGATCCCAGGCCCCAGCTCTCTTCTGACAGCTACGTGATCTCGACCAGTGCCAGGTCCCACATGTTTCCTGCTGAGTTCGTGTCCATAGCAACTGTTTGAAAAGTGTGACATTCAATCAACCAGTTGTTTGGTGGACAATTGCAGGGAAGGGCTGCTGGGCTGCGTGGCTCACACTGTCTCCACAGCAGGCCCTGGCCTCTCTGAGACAGTCACAGAGGGACTCCTGGCTTTCCTGAAAGTGAGCTCTGTGCAGTGGCCCAGGACATGGATACTGGGTCCCTGGGGTGAGAGGCTTGGTGCCAGCAGGGCCCTGGTGCGACCACATCCCGTTCAACTTTGCCTGGCCATGGGTGAGATGTTAGAGGTCAAGGGGCCTGTGCTCAGCCCCCATCTCTTCATAGATGGCTAAAAGACAAGGAGATAGCAGTAAGAAGCCCCTGCACACACTGAACACAAGCACAGAGAGGCAACATGAGACATCCTTGGGAAAATCTGGATAGAACTCCTTTACTTGGTTCCTCTGAGTCGATTTCAGCGTAACTCCAGCCTCCTCATGCTGACTCAGACACTTCCATCTCATTTGTTATCTCTCCAATGCCCTGTTCTTCGTGGCCACAGGACCTTGATCCACATAATACCGGAGGCTTCCCTCCCAGCCCTTCTCATATTTGGCTGCTAGTACTGCTTCAAGTTCCCGTTCAAGTTCTCCTCAGAGACCTTCCCTGACGGATAGTAGGAAGAACGCTCTTCTCCGTCTGTCCCTCTCCACACCCGTAATGATTCCCTTCCAAACACTCCCAGGTACCTCTGCTTCAAAGCTGCTTGTGTTTCCAGGGTTCCTCTCTCATTCTATGAAAGGGGAGGGAACACACCTGTGTCGTTTTCCATGTCGTCTCTGGAGCAGAGCACAGAGCAAGCCCAGGACAGGATACCGTGAAAAGCTGCTAAAAGCATGAGACCTCTGAGGGAAGGGGTGTGGAGAGAGCTGGGCTGCTCACTGGGAGAGAGGATGAGTTAAAGCCAAAAAACCCACCCTGGGGTGGATGCTCCTCGGCCTTTGGGAAGGGCTGGGGTTAGGGGGCAGCTCAGAGGTCACCATGGAGGCAGCTTTCGGGCTGAGCAGGGGCTTATCATCTTCCTTTGGTGTCAGGGCCTGGCTGGCTGTCACCGTCAGTTGTCACAGTGAAGAAGTATTTGCTGTCCTTGTGGAGACCATGACACTGGTGCTGGTTGACCTGCTGCATGCTTATGCAGGTCACCTTCCCTATCCCGCTTTCCTCAGTTTGATAATGAAGGTGATGATCTCAGCCAGAAGGAGCCTGTGTGAAGCAGTGGGATACAGCTAAACCAAAGGCAGGCAAGAACAGGTTCTGAGTGCCATCCTACTGAGGTGGATCCACCTTGCCCCTCTGACCACACACAAGTACCTCGCTGGGCCAAGTCTCCTCACCTGCAAGGTATGGACTCTTGCTACAGGGTGGAGCATTGTTCTGCCATCAAAAGAGAAGTCCTGACACTCAGTCACAGTGGGCACAGAGCCTGAGAAAAGTCAGGCATGTGACATATAATTTCCAGAGCCAGGCAAGCTTGGAGAAGAAATGGCAGTTTGTGGTTGCCCGGGGCTGGGAAAGGGCGCTGGGGAGTGACGCCGCAGTGAGTGTGAGGCTGGTAGGGGTTCAGGAAGAACTCTGGAATGGAGGTACTGATGGTTGGTTTGCACTGGAAATGTGCTCCATGCCACTACTACAACTTTAAAATGGCGGGTCTGGTGCACAAGCTGCTTGAGAGGCTGGGACTGGTTGGAAGTTCAATGTCTTTCTGGGCTACAGTGAAGTTCAAAACCAACCTGAGCAACTTAGTGAGACCCTGCCTTAAAACAAAAAGTTAAAAAGAGGGCTATAGGTGCAGGTGAGACTGGGGCTAGAAAGATGGCTCGATGGTTATCAGTTATAAGCAGTTGCTGCATAATCGTGAGGACCAGAGTTCAGATCCTAGCACCCACGTGACAAGATGGGCATCTCGGAAATGCATAAAACTCCAACTCCAAAGGCTTTACCTCAGGTGCGTGCGCGCGACACACACACACATGAGGCTTAATTGGTACATTTTATGTGTATCCTAGCTCAGCTTAAAAATATATCTCCCTACCCCCATCGGGCATCTGTGAGCCTCAGGAAGAGTATAAATGCAGAGCACCCCATAAAGTGTCAACAGGTGCCCAACAGAGAGGAGCTGGGTGGCTACAGGAAGCCCCAAGTCCTGCAGGTCAGCGCTTCTGAAGTGTGGTCTCCCCGGCTTCCTGCATGCCCACAGCAGACAGCATGTATAGCAGGATTCTCACAGCAGCCCGTTGAGTAGGTCTTTGAGTTCTGTCTCCAGAGAGAGAATCAGGGCACAGAAAAATAATCTGCACAAGGTCACACAGGGAAGGGCAGGATTTGAACCCAGGCACTTCAGTTCTACAGTCCATGCTCCTCATGCTGCCCCTCATCTTTCAGGTAATGACGATTAATTTGCCACCATCTCCCAAAGCCTCTGCTTGGTGCCATGCTCAGGGGAACACTGTTTCTAACTGTTCAGCAAGACTTCACCAGGCTAGCCTGCGGGGTCTGGAGAAGGTGGTACGGGGGCATGCTGACCTGCTGTCTGGCTGAAAGCTCTGGCTAGGAGTAGGCGGACCCTGGAGGCTCGTTTCATTCCAGGCCCCGCTGAGGGACCATCCTGGAAGGTCAAGCTGGCAAACAGCAGAACAGAATGGTCAGAATGTAGCCACTGCCAGCACATTTAATTCAATTCCTCCAGTCTTTATGGGGCCCGCTCTGACTCACACAGTCCCAGCCCTCAAGCCTATGGTCAAGTGCAGGAGGCAGAAATACACAACAATTAGATGGCGCATAAAAACACACCCCAGGAAGTGTCAAAGCCAGAGACACAGCCTAGTGTGAGGAAAGATTAGTTCACTCACGGAGGCAATGGGGGGGGGCTCCCCAGAGGAGATGGGGTGCAGCCGGATCTTTGAGGGTCAGTAAGATGCACTGTGTGTGTGCGTGTGTGCGTGCGTGCGTGCGTGCATGCATGTGTGTGTGTGTGTGTGTGTGTGTGTGTGTGTGTGTGTGTGTAGGCCAGAGGTCAACCTCGCGTCCCTTAGGTACTGCTCATCTTGTTTTGTTTGTTTATTGAGACAGGGTCTCTCAATGGCTTGGACCTCACCAAGCACACTAGGCTAGCTCAGCAGCAAGCCTTAGGGCTCTATTGAACCTCTGTCTCCCCAGTGCTGGAATTACAAGTGTGGCCCTTTGTATGGGCTCTGAGGACCAAAGCCAGGTCCACACGCTTGCTGTGCACAGCAAGCGCTCTACTGACCGAGCCATCTTCCTAGACCAACAAGTAAGATTCAGTAGAAACGGGTATGGGAAAGATGCTTTCTCCTGTCTAGTTGTGTGTTTTGAGACGGGGTCTCTCTATGTAGCCCAGGCTGGCCTGGAACTCACTACCCCCTACTTCAGGGTGCTGAGTGCTGGGATTACAGGTGGGGAGAGTATGTCATGAAAGCGAGAAGCACCGACAAATAAGGGACAAAGGAGTGAGGGGCTGGGAATGTTGAGGCTCTGCAGGTTGTCGGAGGAGGGGCGGGGGCTAAAGGGACCATCACTGGGGTCAGATCATGGAGTGCCTTGATCTCAGCTCCTCATCACACTCTGCACCCTCAACACTGCCTCACAGAAGAGCATCCAGGGGCAGGGAGTAAAGTACTTGCCATGTCAGCTCAAGGACCCGAGTTTGATCCCCAGAACCCACACTTTTAAAAAGCTGGGTGTAACAGCACACATCTTCCATCCTAATGCTGGGAAGGAAGACGGGAAAAATCTCTGGGTTCACTGGCCAGCCTGGCCTAAATCAGAAGGCCCAGGCCAGGGAGAGACACTATGTCAAAAAGCAAGGTTGACCTCTGACCTCCACATGCATGTGGACACTGAAGCATGCCTCCTACCCCTCACACATTTTGAAGGGCATTTAGAAAAAGCTACTGAAAGAGGAGATGGCAGCAGGATCTCACCCATATATGTGTTCTGGAGAGCAGAGGGATGTGCCCCTGGTAGCCTGTCAGCCAGGGATGTAACACCAGAGATTTCTGGGCATGGTGCCTGTCCCCCAGGGGAATCCACAGCCTACCACAGTGTCCCTGGGGACTCTGGGTGATCATAGCCTCCACTGCCTCTATACCACGAGACCCCCCAGAGGACTCTGACTTTAACCCACCACTGGCCTGTAGGGTCTAAGAAACCACCAAATCCAACCCTGTATATGTTGGGGAAACTGAGGCTTGGCAGGACTACTTGGCACTGGGAGGTGCAGTTAAGGTTTCACTGTCCAATCTTGTTGCCGCCCCCACTGGGTCCCATGCCCTGTGCTCAGCCCTGTTCCGGTCAGCCCCTCCTGGCAGACAGTGAGGCAGGCTGGTGGTGCCAGCAGCTGGCCCGTGAGATGACAGCACCTGTTTCCATGCTTGTCATAAAGACCGAGCAGGTGCCAGGCTGCTTGGTCTCTTGCTCTGCGCAGAAGAAAGTGCCCACTCAGGCAGCCCTGTGACCCTGCTGGCACCCTGCAAGTGAGCTTGGAAGCCAGACCCTCCAGCCCCTAGACCCCCTTCAGATGACCACAGCCTAAAAGGAGGCCCTGAGCCAGAACTGCCAAGCCAAACTGCTCTGAAATTCCAGAACCACCGAAACCAAGAGGTAACAAATGTTTACTGGTTGGGGGGAAATTATGCAGCAATAGATGATCACCTCCTATCTCTGGAAAAGTATTGAGTTCTGCTTGAGTACTCTAGAGACGGGTGGCTCAGTACTTCCCAAGAGGTTGGTTCCGCCTCTGGCAGCTCAGGCTCTGTCTCCAGAGGAGTCCCCTGAAGTCCTAGCTTGGCCCTCTGGATTAGAGGACAGAAATTCCCTCTATCCTGGGCATGTCACACAAGAATTGCATCCAGTTGTGGTTTGAATGTTTGTGCCTCCAGTATCCAGTGCAATTTAATTTACTTGCCACTGTGATGGTTTTAGGAGTGAGACCTAAGGCTAGACCCCTTCTGTGGCTTGCTCTTGCCTCCTCTCCCCACCCCCACTTCAGTCCTCCTTCCACCATTTTAGGGCACACCAAGAAGCACCTCATCTGGCTCCCTCTTCCAGCTGCACACCCTGGCAGAGTGTCTCCTGGATTCTAGCTTCCTTTCTCAGAGGCTGAGGCCCTAGGCTCTCACTCACCCTGTGCTTTCTCTCTAGGCTACCCTGAGCCACTGCGGGGCACGGCACTAACAGTTGATAGGAATAGACAGTACCTACTCCCTCCCTGACACAGGACCCCCAGTCACCTGACAACGTTAGCTTATGTGACAGATTTGCAATAGGTCGAATTTTACAGAAGGGGCTGGCCTTCCCATTCATTTGCAGCTGGGAATAGTTTCTCAATCTGTGGGACTTTGATGTAGCAGGAACCCCACCTTCACCTTAGCCTTCATTCTAGCCATGTGGCTTTCTTATTCTTCAAACTTATAAGCACTTTGCTACCTCAGGACCTTTGCATGTGCAGAAGCAGTGTCTTAGGATACCTTCCCCAATTTGTAGCTTGGTTCAAGCATCACCACCTTGGGGACACTTTCCTTGACCATGTATCTGCATGGGAGTTCCCTTCTCTTCCTCATGTAGCAGCACAACTCACCTCGGTCTGATGTGGCCTTTGTATCCATGCCCAGTTCCTCACCTGGGTTATGAGCTCTGCAAGTACCTTTGGGTTGTTCTGCTCAAGGCCGTGTCCTCAACACCCATATAATACCATGCTGACACCCAGGGTGACTCTGGGACATGAACGCACATCAACTTCCATGCTCAGCCTTGGGGGATGGGGTGGGGGATCAGGATGGGAGCCACTGAGATATCTGGGAACCAGCGACTGCCTGAAGTCACACTAGTGCGTAGTGGCACAGGCTGGACTCCTCACCCCCGCATGGGGACATGTGGCCCTGCCTGCTAGGGAGGTCCTGGCTGCTGCTTGCTATTCTGCTCTTGCTGCTGAGACAGAATGAAATATTCATCTGTGGCCGGAGGTTCGCAGAGTGTGCTTAAGATGGATCGAGTTTTCATGTGCCTATGAAATCTAATTGGATTCATTGTAGGGCATTTGGTTTCTCGGAACAGACACATCATTTTCTCAAGAGCGGCAGCCTCTGCCACCCAGGGCTGAGAGGGAGCTGGCTGTGCCTTGTGCCTATTACCTATCTGCCTGGCCGGGTGGAGCTGGTTCTCTGGCTGCTGATGGGGGCCAGCAGGAAGAGTCTGCCTGGCCTCTGTCTGTGGGATGGCCTGATTTCCTGAGGTCTCCAGGCAAGGTAGTGGACTCTGATGCCCGAGTAAAGCAGCTCCCTCCCTCCCTTCCTACCCCTATGAATATGCTTGCACCCACTTCATTCCATCGCCACAGGTCCTGTCCCTCCAGTTCTCCTTCTGTCCCATGCCTCCCCTAGTCCAAAGCAAGACAAGTCTTCCAACAGTGCAGATTTTGAGTTCTGTCTTCCACTTTTCATGTGAACAAAGGTGAGCTTCCCATCTGAACAGAGGAGGTGGGTCATAGTAGCTCTTAACCTCCCCTCCCACAACGGTCTTTGTAGGAGACTCTGCAATGTCCCCTTTACACTCCTTGACTCACAGTATCACCTGTACCACCCACATGTGCCCCCAGAATAACAGTGCCAGGCAGCAGCATGGGGCAGGGAAATGAAGAAGGCACGGGGCGGGGAAGTGAAGGGATCCACTTGGATCCACCATCTGGAGCTGTGTGGCCTGTGGTAAATTCACTTAATCTCTCTGGTGTCTGTTTCCTTACCTGTAAACTGTGGGTTATCATAACACCTACCGCCTAGGGCTTTGGAAGGGACGAAGAAGTCAAGCCAGAATGCACAGCAGGGGCCTGGCTGCAGTCAGAGCTCAGCCAGATCAAAAGTACCAATTTTATCTGGTTTAGCATGATGATGCTCACAACTCCTGCCACACCTTTCTCTGTGGTGGGGACATGCTTTCTAATAAACATAACGTCTCTGACCAGCCCAGATATGCTCACCTTCCTTGGGTTTCTATAAGATCCACTATGTTTCCATTTTACTCTTTGCCCCATGTCTACATTACCTGAGCTGTTCCCCCTGGGTGGGACGCCCTTCCCATTATTCTTCCCAGGCTAACACAGACCTTTGAGAATCACCTTTCCAGAGGCCTTCCCTGAACTACAGACTTAGCAGGACCCCCCCTCGGCTTCCACAGACCTGGCTCTTCTCTCTGACAGAAGTGCTGTTGTACCTTAAGAACATAGAAACGGCTCATTCCCAAAAGGAGCAGAGAGATGTTCTTTTCAAACCAATATGTTACATTTGCAAAAACTGGTCGCATTTTGAGCTACAAAGTCTCAATAAATACCACACGGAATACAGGCTGTTTGTGGTGGTGTGTGCTGTCGTTCATCAGGAGTTCAAGGTCAGCCTGAGCAACATAGCAAACTCCAGACCAGCCAGAGCTACACACACACACACACACATACACACACACACACACACACACACACACACACGGTCAGGGAATAAGCCAAATAGGAAATGAAAATAAATATTTAGGAGTGAATGATAATGAAAACATCATTCATGGGATACCGCTAAAGCCGAACCTGGAGAGCCATTCACAGCTCAATGCTGACATTAAGAGAAAAGACTGAAAAGCATGGTAAGTGTCTAATTCCAAATGTTAGAAAGGAAAGCTAACAGAAATGCAGACGTGGCGAGGGAGGGGGTCCTGTGTCACCATGTCCCCTCAGTTCACTAGGGACATCACTACCCTACGGCTGAGCAGTGGTTGGAGGGCTGATGTCAGGTTACTAGTGGAAACATACCTCCTCCCCAGTCCACTCTCTCTGTCAATGCTCCTCACACTGCCAGGAGCTCCTACATCAAGTTACCTGGACCACACATCGAAACTGGGTGAAACCAGACTACATTTCCCAACAAGCTCTTGAATGATTTCACATGTACTGATCTTGGAGCCACGGGCTGCCAGAGGGCAACATGAGGTCAGACGTGCCTGTTAAGGGGACCCACCTCCTTCGCAGGGACCGTCCTCTCCATTTATGTTTTCAGAACCTGATCCAAACTGCTCTGAAGTCACAACCTAATCCAGGCCTCTTGTACGTCCCTGTTGTGTGAGACTGAAGATGGCTGTCTCTCTGTCCTAGGTGTGGTTTCTCATCCCTGGAGCATGGGCCAGCTTCCTGGCATGGGGTGGTAGTGCCCTCTTAAAAGGCACAGCTCACACAAGCCTCCTCTCTTCAGAGCCATCTGAGTGCACAGACCCAGGAGGGCAGCAGGACTGGCCAAGCTGTTTGTCAAGGGAAGTAACCGAGGCTGATGGAGGCAGCTTTGGAGCAGGAATTTCTGGAGAAGGACATTACAGCCCTCCCCACCTTCCTGGGGCTGTGATGCAAGGGCAGCTGGCGGCCTTGGATCCATGCTTTCTAGGAGTCTCTCAGATGCAGTGACATCAAACCTGGAGGAGGTCTTGAGGCGACTAACAACTTCAGGCACTGCCCTGACCCTTAATTAGGAAGGGGTCAACTTGGGAGGCCTTGGGGCTCCTCCCTGCATCCTCTTCTTCAGTGGGCAGGAGTTCTCAGGACATGATACCATCTCAGTGGGGCTCCTGAGATCACTGTGTTTGCAGGCGACCCTGGGGCAGCAGTGGGCACTGGGCTTGGAGGCTGACCTGCTCAGCCGCAGACCCTGCGCCTCTGCAAGCCTGCCATCCTTGTCCAAAAGATGGGAATACCACCACCCACTGCACCCACAGCACTGACGGACCACAAGGGACTCTCTAGTCCAGAGCACGACACCCACTCAGGTTGCGCTTATGGTGGAGAATGGCTATGACAAGCAAGACGGCCAGTTAGTGCCCCCGAGGGCTGAACGTTGGCCGGAGCTCTGCACTCACTCAGCTGTTTATCTGCCAGTAAGTCACTGGTCATGTCCTCTGGGCATAGAGCAGATGAAAGGGAAGTGAGGAAAGACTTTCTGGAAAAGTGTCTCTGGATAGGAGTGAGGGATGTGTCTCTCGAACCTACAGTGGAAGAACGTTCCAGGCAGTGAAGCAACTAGGGCAGAAGCAGGGGTGTGTGTGTGTGTGTGTGTGTGTGTGTGAGTGTGTGATGGCCAGTTCAGCTGAGCAGTGAGAGAAAGGGTAGGACACAGAGGACAGCCAGCTCCTAGAGGCTCTGAGGGCCACAGTGGAGCTTCAGCTCCCTCGGGCGAAGCATCATTATCTTCAGGGTGAAGGAACCATGATCCAACTCAGGCAGCCACCCACCAGCACCCACTCTCTTTCCACACGGCCTCAATAAGCATTGCTGGAACCTAGAACTGATTTTGAATGAGAGGGTGTGTCTGGGGAGAGGCCCCCAGCCCTGAGCTTGTAGAATCCTGAGGCCTGGGGATGTGGGAGTCAGGTCGAATCTGGGTCATGGAGGAGCGGGCGGGGGAGCCAGAAGGGTGGCAAAGGCAGCCACCTGGGGCTGGATGGGTGGGGGCGGCCTCTCCATGGAGACAGCGTTTGGAAGTACCACTGGAATTACTCACAGAGGCCCATGCGCGCGCACACACACACATACACACACGTGCGTGTGCCCAGGGCCATGTGCACACACACACCCAGAGCCCACGCAAGCCTGGAGCAGCTCAGAAGCCACTTAAGGATTGACGTCATCCCTCAGCAGGGCTGAGGACATAAAGTCCATCTCAGGAAGTAGGGGGCAGGCGTCAGGAGCCCTAGCTCCAACTTCAAAGCCTCACAATCCCACAAGGCAGAAGCATAGAACAGCACCCCAATCTCCTGTACTTGGCCTAGGAGGGACCCTAACAACTGAGGTCTGTGATCTCAGGGGTACCCAGCCAGCTTTTCTCTGTGTAGTTTTGGTTCCTGTCCTGGATCTCGCTCTGTACATCAGGTTGGCCTTGAACTCACAGAGATCCACCTGCCTCTGCCTCCCGAATACTGGGACTAAAGGCATGCACCACCTCCGCCCAGCCTCAGCCAGTTTCTTAAGGAAAAGAGATCATAAACATAGCCACACACGAGAGCGGTGGCAGAAGCCAGAGCCCTGGGGGGAAATGTGGGGGTCAGGAAGGATGGAAAGCCACACAAAGTTAGCTGTAGAAAGTTATAGTTCAACTGATGTCTGAAGAGTGAGTAGGAATCGACAGGATGAGGACATGTGCGAAGAGGGAGTTAGTTCTAGGCAGACAGCAGTCTATGCAAAGGCCCTGTGGCTGGAAAAAGACTCACAGCTTCAGAGAATGAAAAAGAAAGCAAGGGTCACATGGAATAGGGAGCGAGGCCCTGAGCCAGCCTTCCCCACAGATACTGCAGAGCCCTGGGCAGAGGCTGTGGCCTGAGAGGGGGTAAGTCCCTGGGCTTGCTCCCAGATGCCTCAAGGGTTCTCTGAGACAGGGTTAGAATGTGCTCTCATTGTGTGATGGTGGGTCGGTCATCTCCCTCCCTGAGCTTCTGTCCTCTGGACAATGGACACCCCAATCCGTTTAATGCCAGGACAGTGTGTATGAAACGGACACGTGGCAACCACAGGGTACATGGGGCCTCCTGCCTCAGTTTCTCACATTGCTTATCTGCTATTTGGAGGGTTTATGGTCCCACCTTCAGACTGGATTGGAGCAAGGTCAGTCTCTACTGCAACGGGGCTACCCAGACTTTCACCATGGTCATGTCCCAGATACCCCCTGCCCCATGGTCTCCAGGGCTCTTGTCTCTCCTCCCCAAGGAGGGCTGGGCTCCAGCTAAACAGAGCATCTCCTTTATTCTGTCCCTAAGTGTCCATTTCCTGACTTAACAGCCCAAGAGGGGAACCAGCTCTAGACCACACAGCAAGGAGTGCAGTCAGGGTCTTCCAGCCTCTCAGATCTCCATTCCATCCCTACGCACCTCATCCACTCTAATTTAATCACTCATCCTTCCCAATGGCTCCTGTTTCCCATTCCACTCCTGCCCCCCAATTTTGAATGAAAATTAACCCCACGCCGGTCATGAAGGCCCAGTCATCCTGCGGCCCACCTGGTCTCCCTTTTGTTCCTTGGATGTGTTGGGGTGCCCCCGCCAGGGCCTTTGCACTGGTTATCCCTTTACCAAGCATACTGTGCCAGGGACCCTCACAAGACTGCATCGTTGCCTCTTCATAAGTCTCCCTGATACCCTCCAGGTCTATGCAGGTGCCCCCCAAACCCACGTCATCCCACTTTATTTTATTTAGAGTAGTTGCCCGTTCAGTTAACCTATTGTCTGTATCTTCCACTAGACTGAGTCTTGTGATATGAAGAATCCCGATGGAAAGAGAATGAACGGCGTGCTCCCCCCAGGGTGGACTTTCTCTGATGGCATGGCCACCCTGGTGGCATGAGCTGGACTCGTTACAATGGCTCCTCCTCCTCCGCTCTGCCAGCCAGGCTGGCCATTCCCAATCTGAGTCGTTGGATCTGGTCTTCTGGTTTCTTCCTATCCTTGTTGCCTTGAGTTTCACCTAGTGCTGTCGTCTGCCAGGAGGCTCCCCAGCCCCACCCTCCCATCCATCTCACCTAGCCCCACCTCCAAACCCAGCCCTCTTACCGGCCACAGGCTGTGGCACAGGACCGAGGGTCTCTTGTGACAAGACTCAAGGCTTCTGGAGTGTCACTGCTCTGCAGCATCCAGCCTCTGATCCCACACAGCAGCCCCCAGTGCACAAGGGCACAGGTTTCTGTCACCGTCACAGCCTGTGCATCTTCAGCCTCCGACCCCAGACAGCAGTCTCTGTTTCCTGACGGTCTTCTTGGTGTCTGCCTACCTGATGACCTATTGGTGCAATATCATCTTCCCACAGGGACAACAGCCTGCAGGCAGGCTAGCCCCTTTCCCCAGGCAGGTGTCTCTTCCATCCCAGGTCAACCATGGACTGAACCCTCCAACCCAAACACAGACATGGTTGTGATTATGTGTATACTCATTCCTGACCCACACATGACCTCAGAGCCTCTGCAAAGTAACCCATAGGACAGACAAGAATGAAGGCTTGAACAACTTGCCCAAGGTCACAGCAAATAAGAAACAGCGGAGCTCAGCAGGCATGGTGGTGTGAGCCTTTAATCCCAGCATTTGGGAGGCAGAGGAAGAGGCAGGTGGATCTTGGAGTTGGAAGCCAGCCTGGTGTACATAGTTCCAAGCAAGCCAGAGCTACATAGTGAGATCCTGCCCTCCCCCACCCCCCTGCCCAAAGAAGGAAATAAGGGAACTCTAAAGTTACGGACCAAAGTCCTGTGACAGCAGGGACTGCCGGCCTTCCCTCCTCCTCAGCAGAACCTGGTGCACAGGGCAGAAAACACAGGAGGAAAGATGCTGGTATGATCAAAGAACAACCCCGAAAGACAAGGAGCTGCCCATGACTGGGAAAACACAAACATCAGTAGAGGGGGTGCCCACAGAATGTGAGGAGGGGCTCTGCCCTAGGCGGGGAGGGAGGCCTGTTTTTAATTGAGAGTTCTAGATCATTCAAAGAGTACAGGTCAAGCACTGGGACCAGCAGTCCAGGGCTCCTCCTCCAGTGACACTGGTTGTGCTGGGTACATGTGCCAGCAGAGTAGCCCTCCCTCCCGCCCACCGCTCCCCCCCACCCCCTCCCCTCCCGGTGCTGCAGATGGCGGGGGAGGGCTCTGCTCCACGTGCAGGACAAAGCAGTCAGCACGCAGAGACCATGGTGAGTCACCCTTAAGCTCCCAGGCTGCCCCTGTCACTCAGGCGGGGTTCTGGCTGCCTGAAACAGCTTTCTGAGTCTGCGAAGGCATCAGAGAGGGGGTGGTGCCCATACGCAGGAGCATGACTTCAATGGGTGACAGGTGTACTGTGATGAGGGCCCTCTGTGGCAGACGTGGTTTGAAGTTCTTGGGTTCAGAGGATGAAAACAGTGACTCTGAACCTGGTCCCCATGGCTGGCTTTATCAAGAAGGACACAGATTTTATAAATATCACAGCCTTGCCTCAATCACATGGCTAAGGGAATTAGATAGGAGGCCAATTAGGAGAAGCAGGCTTGGCTGTGCTGGCATCCCGTGGGGGTTGTAGAGGAGTTCACGGTCAGGGCAGGTGGGCCAATGCCTTTGTCTCTCATCCATGGTCACTACTGATCCCAGACCACTGAGGCCAAAGCTAGGATATGGGGGGCAGATCTTTGATATAAAAACCTTCAGGCAGGGCTGGAGAGATGGCTCAGCGGTTAAGAGCACTGGCTGTTCTTACAGAGGCCCTGAGTTCAATTCCCAGCAACCACATGGTGGCTCTCAACCATCTGTAATGAGATCTGGTGCCCTCGTCTAGCATGCAGACAGAACACTGTATACATAATAAATCAATCTTTTTTGTTTGTTTGTTTTTGTTTTTCGAGACAGGGTTTCTCTGTGTAGCTTTGCGCCTTTCCTGGATCTCGCTCTGTAGACCAGGCTGGCCTTGAACTCACAAATATCCACCTGCCTCTGTCTCCCGAGTGCTGGGATTAAAGACGTGCGCCACGACCGCCCGGCAATAAATAAATCTTAAAAAACCAAACAAAAACCAAAAAACCAAAAAAACCTTCAGGCACAACTGAAAGCAGGAACCAGTGATTAGGGGTCAACAAAAGGATTGAAAAAAGGATTGGGGGTGGAGTGGGGAAGCTGGAGAGATAGCTCACTGGTTAAGAGCACTTGTTGCTCTTGCAGAGGGCCCAGACTCAGGTCCTAGGGCCCTCATGGTGGCTCACAACCATCTGTAACTCTAGTTCCAGAGGATCTGATGCCCTCTTCTGAGCTCAGTGGACACCAGACATGTTAGTAGTGCACATGCATACATAGAGGTAAAACATGCACATACAAATCTTACACATAAATAACTTAAAAAAAAAAAAAGATCAGGGCTTAGGCTAGGGCTAGATCAAGGTTCAACCTATAGAGGAGACCAAGGCTCAGCTGGAACCAAAGTCAAGGCTCAACTAGAAAAGGGACTGAGGCTCAGTCTGGGCTGAGTCAGGGTTTGTTTGGGTTAGTCAAGGCCTGGCATGTTGAGGACTCTCAAGTGGCTTCTCTTCTTGCTGTACTGGTCTTCCTTAGGGATGGGCCAGTACCCCTTGGGATCCAGGCTTGTTCTTCCTGGGGTGGGAGCTGGGAGCTTGACTTAGGGAGACTAGAGGGGAGAGCAGAGAGATGTGCCCCCACCCGGGGCTGCTATTCTGGGCCTCTGTAAGTCACGGCGTGGGAGTTAAATATAGGGGGACACCACGTGGCAGGCCGTAGGTGGTTAATGACCCTGCAGGAAGCAAGTCAGAGCCCAGAGCGCGAGTGTGGCAGGGGGTGGGAGGACCAGATGCAAGGAGACAGGAGCCTTGGCCTTGATCCTGTAGGCTCCTGTCCCTCTGTGACTTCAAGCTCATCCCCGTCTCCACTAAACCTCAGTCCCATCTCAGGATGCACCGCTGAGTGAGGATCTCTAAGCTCCCTTCATCTGCTCCAGGCCTTGGGCTGACTGATGCTACTTCCCCACGGAGGGCCAGATGGAGAGCTCATGACCTGGCTGGCCATCTTCAGGGGTGGAAGCCCCTCCTGGTCCCCAAAGTGGAGGCTAAGAACCCACCTCCGAGGCCCTTCCCTGGCTGCAGTTCACCCTGGAACCCACGTTGCCACACAGATGTGGTCCCAACGGTCTCTCTCATCAGACTGGGAGACCAAATGCTTAGGCTCCATCACTCATTCACTGCCCTCAGGGCTCCAGAGTCACTGCTCCTCTGAACCCCAGACCTTTTGGGGACCAGGCCTGTAGCAGCCCCATTGTGAGTGCACAAACTCCATGATGGCTCCAAGGACACAGCCAATCTGCACAACCTGAACCATTAGTCGCCCCGTTTTCCTCTCAAGGGCAGAGTATTACGCTACATCATCCATGCTTCCCCTTTTCTTCGTCTGCTAGGAAGTTCAGAGTCAAATTCACAGTTTCCCTTTAGCGAAGTATAACCTTGGGTTATCAAACTTCTGCCATAGTTTGCTCTTTTCCTGATCTCTTGCTTATTTATTTTTCCAATTTAAATAAGGGGACTGTTAAAAGGAAAGGAAGAAAAGGGACAAATCACTCATAGCTAAAATGCTAACTGCTAAAGTTATGGAGAGTACCTAATATGTAATGGGCTTAGTTCATGACCTGGCATCCGTGTTCCCTATCTTTCATAGGTCTAGCACACCCACTGAACCAAGGCGTACAGAGAGGTTAGCTGGCGTCTCCAGAGTCACACAGCTGATAAGTAAGAGAACAAGAATTTGAAGCCAGTGTGTTCAAACATGCCATGCCCCCTGCCACCCCAGCCAAGGCTTTGATGGACCTCAGAGGGAGTTGGGGTGCTTGAGTTTGAAAGTCTAGAGAGGAGAGAGGAGATGTGAGGGAAGTGTCTGCTCCTGACAGCAATGAAGGACAAGTCAAGGAGGAAGGACTGGTATTCCGTGGGCTTCCGGATTCAGGAGGAAGGGGGCACAGGAAGGCTGACCTCCACTCAGGAGAGGCCAACACTTCCTCCTGGGGTGGGTGGGGGGCTGCCTGCATCAGAGGTGCGTGACAGTGCCATGCTGAAGACTCCAACCCTGCTTAGGGCAAATGGACAGAACAGGATAGGAGGACCAGGCAGGAAAGGAGTCTCAGCCTAGGGGACACCAAACGACAATGGGCAGCACTGTGGTGGTCCTCACTCAAGGTGAGCTGCCCCTTCGACAGCCCTGGAAATGCCTTCGAGGGCTGCTACTCACATGGAACACAATGGAGGGTCGGGAACCTATAATAAGCAGTAGAATTACTCTGTCCCAAATGCCAGTGTGTCCCTGTTGAAGACACAGTGAGATTTAGCAGTGACACACTGGACTGGATTGGATGAAGAGCTCATGAGACAGCAGCATTCCCATCAACCCATCCGTAAATACGCGGCACTTAAGTGTACAACAGAGACACTACTCCACGTGAGCATGAGAGACTGAGTATTCCAAAAACACTGCTGGGACCGCAGGCCAGCCCCAGGAAAATGAAGCCAAATCCCACTTCACACCACATGCAATGGCAGAAGACAGATCTAAATACGGGGCCGGAGAAGCAGCTCGGTTTGGCACAGTCCCTGCCTATCATGAGGCCCCGAGCTCTAGCTCCAGTACGGAATAAACTGAGCGTGGCGGTGCATGCTTGTAATCCCGGCCCTGGGAGGGGGAAGCAGGAGGGTGAGTCCAAGATCATCCTCGGCTACACAGAGAGTTGAGGCCAGCCTGGGCTACATGAGTCTCTCTCAAAATACCAAAATAAAACAGACAACCAAACAACACAGATCCCAAGGGCAAAGAGATGAAAATAAACAGGAAGCAGAAGCCTGAAGTTCTTGGAAAGGGACACAAAGTGACCTCGGGTGGGAAAGCCCTCTCAAACAAGATGAAGAGAAGTCAGCTAAAGGGAAGGGCTCCATGTCACGGCACCAGTATGTCACATTTCTGAATGAAGACAGCACAAAGTTCAGTGGCAAGGGACATTCGGGGTGGAGATGGGGAGCAGGGATGTCTGTGACAGATGCTAAGACTCACATCTGTCCATTCAAACTTCTTTCCCAAATTAGCAGGAAAAAGGGAAGCGACCCATTAAAAAACAAAACAAACAAACAAAAAACAAAACAAAAAAAAACCCCACCAAGACAGCAACAGAAACGAACAAAGTGGACGAGCAGGCATTTTGCAGCAGTCTGATGGCCACTCAACACCTAACGAGGAGTTCAGCTTCTCTAGTAGTTGGCGATGCTAATGAAAAGGAGATACTTTTCTCCCAACAGATTGGCAAAATTAAAGAGTGTTAAATCAACTGATGGCGAGGAGCTGAGGATGTGGGAACTCGGATATATCACTCACAGGAGTGCAAAGTGGCGTAATTACCTCATGGGGCAATTTGGTAGTGTTTACAAACACAGAATTTCCTCCGCCCAAAGCCTAGCATGCATCCCAAGGAGGCTGGAGGGGATCGTGGTCATGGTGGAGTCAGACTGCCCACCAGAAGGATGAGTGAGGTGTGTAAACAGCCGGGGAATGCTACTCAGCGGGAAGAGCCATGACTTCAGCTGCCCTTGCACTTGGGTAGCTGGGAACCGCGTGGATGATACAGTGAAAAGCGAAGACAATGAACTGATTATGACTGATGCATCTTAAGAGCTAGCCAAGTGTGGGCTCAAGAGAGTTCCACGGAGAATACCTGTGTTTCTCACCTTCTTCCCACCCCTCCCCGCTTCCTTCTGCTGGTCTGGCCTGCTGAGTCCTGAGAATGCAGTCAAGGCCCCAGGCTCTATCCTTGGCATGGACAGCACTCCACCACGAGTTCAGCTCCACACTAAACCCTCCACTGGACCACCAGCCATGTCCTTTCCCTGGACCGTCCCGCTGACCACACAGCCACTGAAGGCCCACTCTCACAGGAGTGTGGATGAGGCAGTGTGGTCCCATAAGCAACCTCAGTCTCCGTGGTTGAAGCTTTCTGGAGTGCTCAGTCACTGCCATCCTTCTCCACCCCTCACCCCTTCTCTGTTATTCCACTGTCTTGTTCCCTTTTGCTTCCCCATTTGCTATAGAGCTAGGCTTTGGGGCCAGAGCAGGGTGTTGAAGGAGGGGACAGCCATACCTTGGGGTCCAGGAGCTAAGCCAGGGAGTCGGATCTTCTAAGCCATGGGTAAGAGCAAGCAGCTACTTCCACTCAAGACACCCAATGGCTGCCAAGGGCACCAGCCACGGTCATGTCCAGGGCCTCAGATGGCCACAACAGGGCCCTGGAGACAGGATGGCCAAGGACAGCCTAATTAGGCTTGACAGCAGCCCACAAGGCTTATTAAGCTCAGAGCCATTGGGGGAACTGAGGAGGCAGGGCAGCCAAGGCTGGCTCGGCCACTGGTCCCCACAGGGACACTTGGCTCTCCATGGCTCAGGTCAGTCTGCTCAAAGCAATGCCTGTTAGCTAAGGATGCCAAGTGCCTCCCAGGCTACAGCTACTAGTGCGTCTGGGAAGAGGAAGTGGTGGCTTAGGGCAGCTGTTCTGGGCCTTTGTCTGCTTCCAATTCTGACTGGACCACCTAAGGAGTGGTTCCTTCCTGTTAGCTCTACCTCATCCACCATCTCTTCTGATCCTAAACCACCCTGGAGGGCAGAGATAACCCTATGCTTCTGGAGGTAAGGGAACAGACCCTACAGAGGGCAAGTGACTTGTCTGGGGCCATACAGTTGAGGTAGATCCAGGATTTGAACCATAGGCTCTTTGACACCTAGTCTGTGACAATATTAGTTTTTTATCTTCCTAGAGCTTAGGCATTGGGAGGAAAGAGTGACTGCCTGGGAAGAAATGAGACAGGGGCCCCAAGTCAGCCAAGCCTAGCAGGTCACGCCCCTCCTTCAATCTGGCCTGGTTACATCCAGGACCCTTTCTGGCTTGATGTGTAAGTTTGTGGCTTTCTGTCTCAAGGTCTTCCTAACAGTTTCTAGCTAAGTAACCTGGAGAAGCCCCTGGCCTCTGCTTCTATGCCTGTGAAAGGAAGCCAAGAACTCTGCTGTAGGGTGGCTGTAAGGAAGAGGGCCCTGGGTGGCAAAGCACCTGGCGCAGGGCCCAGCACACAGGAGGTGCTCAGAACACAGGCAATCTTTCCCATGCAGTCTTGGAGCCTGACCCCCTCCCCACACACACACACTTGAGATTGGGCCTAACTTCACAGCTTTTGGGAGATCCCATGAGGTACCCACCCCCAAGTCACCCCTGTGAAGCAATATCTGTCTTCTATGTTTAAAACCAACGTCACCCATGCAAGTGTTACGGTGAAAAGCTCTGCCCTTGCTCCTCGAGACTCTACCAGCAACTTCCCTACTCCAGTCAGGGGAACTGAGACTAGAGACGTGGTCCATGGGTCCCTTTGGTTTTCTAAGCTTCTCTCCTCTCACCTCTGAAATGAGATTAAACCCCAGCCCTCCCCTGCAGGCTGATGTTTAGAAGGAGAGGCATGTTACTTAAAAAGCTCCTGCAGGGTTCATGAAGATGGAGACGGGAGCACCATCCGACCTCAGATGGCTCTCAGGATTGTACAGTGCCAGGGTCAAAAAGCCAATCGTACAGTCGAGTCCTCGGAAAACTACTCTGAAAGGATTCCTTAAACTTCCCCAAGACAGAACCACGGACAGCACCCCATTCTAGGACAGGCCAAATCTCTTCAGGACCACGGACAACGCCAGGGCCGTCAGCCCAGAGGACAAGGCAGGGGGTGTGGAGCACTCCACAGAGCCCAGGGCTGAGGTTAAAATGATAAAATCTCGTCACCCCAAATTACCTTATTTCCCCCTAGCTGGTTACTCACCCCACACTTTGGAAGTTCTCAAAATACTTTCCCACTTCTCTTTCCAAATGCCTGTTTTTGGTTTTTTTGCTTTTTGTTTTTTCAAGACAGGGTTTCCCCGTGTAACAGCACTGGCTGTCCTGGAACTCTCTCTGTAGACCAGGCTGGTCTCGAACTCACAGAGATCTGCCTGCCCCTGCCTCCCAGTGCTGGATTAAAAGTGGCCACAGCTTGTTTTTTGCTTTGTTTTTGTTGTGCCTTTGATTGGCTTTTGGGTTCCATGTAGCCCAGGCCTCTTAAACTTGCCATATATCTGAGGATAGTCTTGAACTCTTGACCACCCCTACCGCTGCCTTCAATCCAACGTGTTGGGATTTCAGGCATGTGCTAACATGTCTGGCTTCCAGGCTGCTATCCTTTGTGTTACCTGCCCACTGAAGTTTCTTAGATGTAAGAGGCAGCTCAGAAAGGCCTACTCAGGTACTTGACTGGAGACCCACATCCCTAGGCCAAGAGAGGTCCCTGGCATTCCCTCTTTGTACACATCTGGCCTAACTGAGCTTCTTGCTCTATTGCTTAAGGCACCAAAGAAGCCCTTCTGAGCCTCCGGCCTCCCTGTCATCACACTGCCGAGGCCATCTTTGGCTCCTCAGCCAGTTCATGACTATTAGTTATCCTTGTCCTGAACGCCTTTCTGGCATCAAAGGCAAATACTCACTATGCAGCCCAGATAGCCTCAGACTTGCTGTTATCCTCCAATGGATGCCCAGACCATCATAGGGCGTGGAGGAAGTGGAGCTCATCTGCTGGCTTCCTCACCTGTCTCCCTACACACTGTGAGCCAAACGTGCTCGCTGTCCTGTCATGTCAGAAACGCCATACAGAGGGGGTGGATGCATGCATGCACGGGTGAGTGCAGGGGAATGGCAGCTCAGAGGCAAGCGCTGCTCTCTCCAGGGAGGCCACCTGCCCCTGGTACCTAGGGGTCTGTGATCATCAGTGCCTCAGGGGGTCTTGGAGGTACACTGAGGAACACTCCGATGCCTTTGCCAGCCTTTGCCAGCCTCCTGCTAGCCATTCTCTCCTCTGCCTAACAGAAGAACCCAGTTAGAAATGTCCGTGTCATGAGCTTCCCTTGCTGGGAGGGTGGCCCCATGGTCGAATCTGGAAAAAGAGATTTGGGCACAAGTCCTCCTGGGAGGGGCTTCCAGGAAGTCTTTCTGCTAAGAACGGTAGGCCCAGAAAGCAGCAGCCTCAGAAAAACATTTTTTTTTTCTGCCTAGAATTCAGACATCCAGTCCAGAGGTGGAGCAGCCACTTTGTAGCCATGAGAACGAAAGACAGAGTCAAGCATGGCAGAGCACTGGACTTTTGGTGACTTGAACTGCCACACTGGCCCTGGTTGGCCTGCCTGGAAAGTCCCTCTCATCCCACTTCCTTTTTCTTCCTTCCTTCCTTCCTTCCTTCCTCCCTCCCTCCCTTCCTTCCTTCCATTCTTTTCTGGCTTTCTGTAGTTCTAGGGATCAAACCCAGGGCCTTAGCTAGACCACACAAGTACTCTGTGGCTACGCTGCATCTCTAGCATTTAAGCCTGTCACTGCTCTTGTTTGGACACGGGGTTTCCCTAAGTAGTTTAGAATGGCCTTGAACTTGCTACATAACCCAGGCTGGCCTCAAATTCACAATAGTTCAGCCTTTACCTCCAAAGTGCTAGTATTATAGGTGTGTGTCTATAATATACCTGGCTCCATCTGGATTATTATTATTTTTTGTTTTGTTTTTTTAGACAGGGTTTCTCTGTGTAGCTTTGGAGCCTGTCCTGGAACTCACTCTGTAGACCAGGCTGGCCTCGAACTCACAGAGATCCGCCTGCCTCTACCTCCTGAGTGCTGGGATTAAAGGCGTGCTCCGCCACCACCCCGCTCCATCTGGATTCTTATTACAACCTTCTGGGTGTTTATACACATCCTGTTTGTTTTCTTCTGTTACATGTAACCAAATGCAGTTCTCAAGGGATTCAGTATTAGAGAAGGCAAAGTTCAGAGAGGTCACATGATTTTTCCCAAACTGAAAAGATTTGCCACTGGCCACTCAGTCTGTGAAGCCCACGCTCAGGAGCTATCTGCCAGTGCCACCACTGCCTGTGGTCCTCACAGTGTAGAAGCCTCTCCTCTAAGTCGTCCTGATCCTGCTTGCACTCTGGCTCTAGTCCCCTGCTGTCTCCTTGCATACCTCACCCCTTCCTAACCACATGCAGAGAGCTCCTTCTTCCAAAGCTTGCCAGCAGGTGCCAGGCTTCCATTCAGACCCTTAGTCTGACCCATTAGCCCACGCAGTGCCTGCTCCCTCCTCTCTCTGGTCCACAGTCTGCTACTGTCCAACGCAACAATATCTCAGCAGATTCTCACGTGTCTTGCAGACAGCATCCTGGCTGACCCTCAACTGCTACCAGAGTGACTTTCCGACAGGTCTAGTGTTCAAGGCCACCGGGGTCTGGTTTCTCCCTATCTTTTACTTTTGTGACTCCGTGTCTGTCCTTTGGCTCTAACCCAATCTCCAGGATACAGAGAGGCCCCTTGACACCTTCCTGAGGTGGGGCCCACCACCAGGAAACTGTCATTCCTACCAGACCCTGCTCCATTCAGGCAGCTTGGGATGGCATTATTTACTGATGGATCATATGTGGAGCTTCCTGAGGGCAGGAGGCCTGCCCATCTTCCCAGCAGCGTCTGGCAGGAGGCCCAGCATGGAGCTTCACTGCGAGGTGCTGAATGAAGCTTAGACTTCCCTACACCTTCTCGCCACCCACTTTCTACTCCAGCCAGCCAGAACTACTCACACTTCCTCAGAGCTTCCTACTGTGGCTGCCATTTGGTCTCTCCAGACTAGGCCTCCAGGTAGGCCTGGCCTTCCCTTCCATTCCTCCTGGCAGAACCAAGTGGTAAGTGTCCCAGACTCAACAGGGTGAAATGAGACACTAGGCGGTGTGTGTGTGTGTGTGTGTGTGTGTGTGTGTGTGTGTGTGTGTGTCTGTCTGTCTGTCTGTCTGTCTGTCTGTCTGTCTCTGTGTGTGTGCATGCACACATGTGCACACATGCATGGTGTGGTCACGTGGCACCTCCATCTGTTTTTATGCCTGCATTGCTGCAACTGGGTCCCCTGTCTGAGTGTGAACCCCCTTAGGACTGCCCACACAGCCAGAGCTGCAGGAACAAGGGAAGCCGCTGGTCCCTCCTGAGTCACTGTCTGCGATGACAGTCATGACGAAGAGCCATATTTGTAGAGCACTCGGCATGCAGCATGTGCCAAGCACCTTCCCATGGCTTTTCACCAGACAGACCTACCACTGCCTCATTTTACAGACGAATTAAAAGAGATTCAGAGAAGTGGTGTCACTTCTGGAAGACGACACAGACAGGAAGTGTCTGGAGCTCCGATCTCTTTCATCCCAAGGCTGCCAACTGCCAAGGTGAGCTGAGCCACACCCAGGTGGCCTGTGGTATGTGACAGAGGAGTCTCTTACTGCCCTCCTGCTGCCTCTGAGGAAAGGCTGGAAGCCACCACCTCCTGGCTCTCTAGGTGCTCTCCTGGGAGAAGTCTGGGCTGGGCAGACTTACCCTAATCTGCAGCCCCACAGAGGACAGGAGGCCCAGAAGTCTCAGAGTGAACAGAAGTCATCAAGCTTGGGCTCTAATTCCTCGGCAAGGCTGAAGATTTTTCCCAACAGCCTGGGCCAAATTTATCTGCCAATCCCCCAAAGAGCCGGTTCTAGCGTCTGTCTGGAAATGTCAGCCCGTGTGGTTGGAGGAATGCGAGGAGAGTTTTCCCCTAAATAGCAGGAAGCATATGGGAGGCGGATGGCGCCCGACGCCCCAACCTGCCAACTCTTGCTCAAGTGGAGCTAAAAGGGGCCCAGAAGGGTCTGGAATTCCTACCACCTCCCAGGGAGGGGGAGCTGGAGACAGAGACGAAGACAGCAGCAACGAACTGGGCAGAAAGTGGGTCCTGAAGGGTGGGGGGCAGGAGTGCCGGACAGGGACCCTAAAGCTCCTTCCACCAGCTACAACAATGAGTCACCATTCATGGAGCACTGGCCACTGGCATGGGACTTAGATGGTCTCAACTGGAACTTCGCAAGGACTCTGAGAGGGATTCCTGTTATGCCCATATCACAGATGAGGAAACTGAGGTTTTCAGCAAGCACATAAAACCTAGGCTGGGAAGGACCTCCCATCCTATCCTGAGTGGAGTCACAATACTCTACAGATGCTTCCAGGTTGCCGTTCAGCTGCTGTTCAAATACCTCCAGGCCTAGGGAGCTCCTATCACCCCACTTACTCCATCTGCAGAGAGCTCTTTATGTTCTAAAGGTTTTCCTGGCCCAAGTTAGCCTCTCCTTCCCTGTTAGTACCAGAGCAGACCCTTCCAACTCTCAACAGAGACAGACAGGCAGTCAGGCCCCTGGAGGCCTCTGGTTTTCCCTTCCTGCCTCCCACCATGTCCTCACATGCTTGCCCATCTGAGGACCCTTCAGCTCCCTCACCTATGTCCACCTTGATCATGGTAAGGAAGAGAGAATCCCCAGCCTCCAGGGATTACTGAGGGCCAGATCTCAGCTGACCTCTCTGGTTCCTCTCAGCTGGAGGTTGGTGGACTCTGCAGAGCTTGGCTTTGGCACTCTCTTTCTGTCCTTCATTCAGACTCCTAGCAGAGTCTGTGGACACCCAGGCTCCATCAACTTGAAGCCTTGACCTGAAAGTGCAGGCCTTCACCTCTCCCTCCAGCCAGGCTTTCAGGGGCCAGCCCTCAGTGTCCCAGGTCTTGTCAAGATTGTGGACTTGGTCCTATGACGCGGTTTTCTAGCCCATAGTGGGGGAACGAGGAGTGAGCTACCCATCTCTGAAGGTATGCAAACAGTGGCTAGGCATCTTGGGACATGAGTTCTGACAGTGATAAATACAGGATCCCTTGACAGGCCTTTGGGTCCCTTCCCTCCCACATGGGGTCTTGACTTAATCCCTGCAGACTGACAGGAAGCCCAGTGACACACCCCTCTCCCACAGCATCCTTCTGAGGATCACTGCTGCTTCTCCAGCATGAAAGGCCGACACCTACCCTGTCATACAAGGCCTGTGGCCTGGGCCGGAAACCTCCTGTTTGATGGCTGTGTACCCGCCACATGCCCCTGGACCTTTGGCTTGTGGCTACATTCTTCCACCACTGTCTGAAGCCTGGGCTCTGGCATCACCTCTTCTAGGAAGCCTTCCTGGCTTCCAGGCCAGCCTTTGTGTTTCCTCTGCCCTCTGTGCACATTCTCTTAATTCCTCCCAATTCTAGGTAAGTCTTCTGTGAGCTCCCTTTTCGTCCCTCAAACCTGCAGACTCTAGAGGCCAAGACTGCTCCCTTTTGAGGGAGGCATTTCCTGAACGACATCGAGTGCAAGGCTGCCCCAGTGGGCTCTGACACTGAGGTCTGGCTCAGGACCCTATGGGAAGCTGCCTTGTTTCTTCTGATTATTACAAAAATCGCATATCAGTCTAGGAGCAGTGGTGCACACCTGTAATCCCAACACTTAAGAAGCTGAGACAGGTGCTGGGTGGTGGTGGCACAGACATTAATCCCAGCACTTGGGAGGCAGAGGCAAGAGGATCTCCATGAGTCTGAGGCCAGCCTGGTCTACAGAGTGAATTCTAAGACAGCCAGGGCTATGTAAAGATACCCTGCCTCAAAATGAATGAATGAATGAATGAATGAATGAATGAATGAATGAATAATAAATACATAAGAAGCTGAAACAGGAGAATCCTGAGTTTTAAAATCAGCCTGGTCTACACAGTGAGACTCATCTCAAAAAAAAAAAACAAAACAACAACAACAACCAAAAAAAACACAAAAAAAAACAAAAACAAAAAAACAAAAAAACAAGCAATAAAGTGACACACCTTGGTTGAGGAATTCAGATATTACAAACGGAGAAATGTGCCCCTGTAGGTCACAGCCTAAGATGAGCATCAGCCCACTCTATTCCTAGGGGGCAGAGCATAGGTCTAGGTTGCCAATCTGAGCACTGAGCACCCCTAGCAACAGCAACAGGTTGAGGGATGGGCACACCCCAGAAGCTGACCAATTCACATCATGACTTGGTTCAGGGGTTGGGGTTGAGCTGCCTGGGAAGAAATCAAACTGACTCCTCCAGACAGACATCTTGTCACTTACACAGGACATCTCTGTAAGATCTGGAGCCACCACTGAGCAATCCAGTCCTGGTGACACTGTCTGAGCCCCTGGATCCAGGAGAGCCTGAATTTCACAGTTACAACCCCCACCCTCACGCCGGCTGCAAGCTAGGTATGGGTTTTCTGTTACTTGTACTAAAAAGATCCTGGATGAAATGAGTAAATTTAAATTAGAGCCACCCCTCATCAGAAGACCATCACTACAGCTGTCCTTCCAGAGCCAGACATGTCTCTCATCAGGAGATTGAATATACACATTTTTCCATAAAAAAATGAAAAAAAAAAAGCGGTGGATATCTAAGTAGGTACCCTGTTCTTCCTACCTTGATCCTAGCATTCAGAAAAGACTCCAAATCCAGGGATCCTGCAACAATGTATCATTTTTATTTATTTTTTTCCTCAGGACAGAGCCTCACTGTGTAGCTCTGTGTGTCTTGGAACTCACTATGTCGATCAGGCTGGCCTCAAACTCAGAGATCAATGCATCATTTTTTTTTTTTATTAACTTGTGTGGGTGAGTTCAGTGTGTGTGTGTGTGTGTGTGTGTGTGTGTGTGTGTGTGTGTGTGTGGTGTGGAGGTCAGAGGACAATTTGTAGGCGTCAGCTGTCTTTTGTCTACCACATGGGTCCTAAGGATTGAACTCAGGTGGTCAGGGTTGCTGGAAAGCGCCTTCACTCATTCAGCCATCTCGACAGCCCCCATGCTTAACCTCCTGTTTCCTTTATCTCCTGTTTTTCCCTCAACAATGTGCCGTGGACATGTTTCCATGTCAACAAGGACAGAGCTACAGTGCTGTCTCCACGGTACAGAGAACGCTGTCCGCTGTGGACGGAATTTATTTAACCACCTCTCACAGACAGATAATTGGGTAGTTTCGAATTTATCACCATCATCAAGGGAGGCGTGGTGAGGCTGAGGCTGCTTGTGAAACAAATGTCCATGCTTGCATGTGTCGGATTATTCACGATGGAGAGCCCGGGACTCTGAAAGTTTAGCTTCCTGAGCTGGAGTTTCTCTGCTTGAGACTGAAGGTTCTGGGCATCTAGAAGGCACTGCCTGTCTTTCCAGATGGGTTTAGTGGCAGCTCCAGGGCCAACATGTCTCCAACAGCAGCCTCTTTGGGGACAGTATTCACTGGTGAGGCAAGTTAGTAGGTCAAGGGGAGTGGACAAAGCTTTTGCTTGCCCTGTGCACAGAGCTATGCTGTCCTCCTTGGGCCTTATGTCTGTGACCCAGGAAAGAGGCAAGGGGTGGGGGAGGGCGGGCTGGCAGGGTGTGAACACCTACGGTACCACCCTGGTACTGTTCTAGCCCTGTCCAGATCCCAGCCCTCACTGATGCTATCCATCTCTTCGTTTTGCAGGAAACAGCCCCATAGAAGGCAAGTGACTTACCCAAGGTCATACAGTCAAGAAGGAATAGAAATGAGGCACAGCCCGATCTGATTTCCCAATCCCTCAAATCCGCATGGACCAGGGGAAGCCCTGGGAACAGCTTCCAGAAACTCGAAAACTTGCCGAAAATGGCCTCATGTTACCCATGCTGGCTTATAACCTCTTTTTTTTTTTTTTTTAAACTCCACCACACACTATGAAGTTCTTTCTGCAACAGTAAATTTAGATCCGGCCCCATTTCTAACAGCCGCAGCAGGCACCCCTGTACAGCCGCAGCAAGCAGATTTAACTAGTCCCCTGATGATGGACAAGCAGCTTGTTCCCAATTGCCCTGTACTACCAACAACACTGCCCAGGGCGCCCCAGCAAGGCTGATCGGTGTCCTGTAAGGCAATCCCATGTCACAGTGTGGCCCTGAGCTGTTGTTAATCTACCTCACTGCACTGGTCCCATCCCCTCTCACTCTGCTTATGTGGGTGGTTGTGTAACAGCAGTCCTTCCCCAAGCTGGGTGCTCCGGGAGGGGCACTGATGAGTGCAACGTTCTCAATAAACCTCCTTGGAATATATGGGTGCCTCTGGGGCGAGTGCCCGGAGAGTCGAGCAGCCTGCCGGCTTCAGGCCCTGGAGAGCCTGCTGCAAGCTGTGTTCTAGGACTGTCCCCAGCGCCAGCCCCAACTGCCTTGGAGTGTAACATTAGCTACATGCAGCTCCAGCTCTGCAGAGGTCCTCAGCACTGAGTCCACGAGTGGGGTGGCAGAGTCACTCACCATCACAGCCCTCAGAGCCTCAAACTAGTCACTTCTCCTCTCCAGACTTCAGAACCTTCATCTGCCCAGCAGGGCAACAATGCTGTTTCCATAGGGTTGTTCTGAGCTTGACAAAGTAACAGATTCAGTACACAGCAGGCCGGCAGGCAGTTTAGAGGACCGGTCTGAGCCTGCCTCCTCTGAATGACCTCTTTTTGCCCAGAATGAACTGGAGTCTTCCTCAGCCCCTCCCCAGCTGTCCCTTAGCATGTCTTGCTCCTATCTGGAGCATTCGTTCAATGACCAAATGCCGTGCACTGGCCCTTGCCAGGGTCCTAGCCCTCCAGCTGCCCATGACCATAGATCCCTGCCTAGCTTCCCGCATCTCAAACATGCAAGAAGCACAGACACAGCAGAGACAAACAGAGGCCCCCCGACCCTCTGGGATAGCTTCTGACCCCTCATCCTGGATATGGAGGCCTGACTTACCTGTCCAGTTTTAGGCATATACAAGTAGCTTTACCTTGGAAGCCTCACTCACCCCTTCCGTACAATGGGTAAAATGAGAAAATCCGTGAAGATTTGACATGATTAAAAAAAAGTTCAGCGCTAGGCTGGGATGTAGCTTGGTGGTGGAGCACCTGCCTAGCAGGTATAAGCTCCTAGGTTCCATCACAGCAAAATTAAATAAATAAACCAGGTGTGATGGTGTGTGTCTGTAATCCCAGCACCCAGGAGGCAGAAGCAGGTGGATTTCTATGAGTTTGAGACCAGCCTGGTCTACACAGTGAGTTCCAGGTCAGCCAGGACTACATAGAAAGACCCTGTCTCAAAATAAATAATTAAAATAATACATACATATATAAATAATATTTTTTAAAAACAGAGGAAAATCCTTAGTAAGGCGCCTGGTACTTAATTAAGTGTCACTAAATGTTAGCTGTAATTGCTAGAGCTGCAGGTTTTTGTCACTTTACTGTGACATACACTACCACAAGAAACACAACGCAAGACAAAAGGTCGAGTGTGGTAAGTGACCACAGGCCAAGGCTGTGCCCACCCCCAGGTCCACAATCAGTCCCTTGTGTCTTCCAGCTCACAGGTCCTCTTTGACATAGACAGTGAGTGGATCTTTTCCCAGACTTCCATGGCACTGTTACTACTGTCAGTAAGTGGACAAGAATCAATCAATCCATTGATCCACAGTGTGTGGCTGGCTCCCTGACCTCGATTCCCTGGGGACCTTGTCCTCCCAGCCGCCTCTGCCCAGGCACAGCGGCTCCCTGATGGCTTCCCAGTTCCTTAAATAATCAGCTTGTTAGCAAAATCGCAGCAGTAACACCTCCCTCGCGCCACCCCGGCCTCCATCTTTCCACGTGATCCTGACGGCTGCTCCCTCCGAGTGCCAAGGAATCCCTTCTCCGTCACTGGGCCACGCACAAGGGGGCTGTGAGCAATGGCAGCTGTGCCTCCAGAAACTGCCCTAGGGCGAAGGAGGCCTTGGAGCCATGCTCATCAGAGGCTAAGGCCTCTGTGAGCTCATGAGGAGTTGAGCAGAGATGCTGAAGCACACCAGGCATTCACCACAATGCCAGGCACCTAGTAACTGCTCAAGAAATACCCACTGCCTCACAGGCTGGCCCCGTGACACACATTGTCCTCAGGGAGACCCGGGCCTGCCTTGGGCAAGCCCAGCATGTTTGCCACAGGCACTTTCTGCTCTCAGACCACGATGTCCTCAACACTTCTGTGGTGACAGCTTCTCAGCCAAATGCAACAGCTGTCTCCGGTTGCTACAGCAGACCGGGCCCAAGCCAGGGGAACCGAGCTGGGGTGGGGGCACTAATTAATGGGGCCACTTTCACAGTTACTAACAATAAGGCTGGCACCGCACAAAATGTGCAGCGCCTGGTTCTCAAAGACGCACTCCATATCCATTATTGACAGTGAACTTCACGGGTTTCTATATAATCCTGGAAATTTGCATATTATGCATATTTACCAGTCTTTTCCCTTCTCATAACCATCTCATCAAGGAAGCTGGCAGCTGTTGGCAGATGGGAGAGTTGGAAACCAGGGGGGCTGGCACCGCCAGGAGGGCCACTGTAGCAGCTCTCTGGGACCCCAGAAGGCTGATGTGTTTCTGGGTCCTGCTGGAGTCTGGTGAAAGATCATGAGGGATGCCCACATCCCCCACTCCCTTCCTTGACCCTAGCCCCTGGGAAGCCACTCAAGAAGGCAGATCTTCAATCCAGGGTCCCATACTGTTAGGCTGAATGGTGGCTGGGGACCCTCAGGTTTCCTCACTTGTGAACTGGACTTATTACGCCAGCAGAACTCTGGCGGGGCAAGCGGGGGGAGGTGTTCGAGAACAAGGAGATAAGTGAGCCAAGCACTGTGGTTGGCTTCGTGAAGACAGTGTGGGTGTGGAGGGACAGTCAGCGATAGGGCTGGGCCCAACACCTCACTGTGAGTTTAGGCAGGTGGGGCTGGAGGAGGGAGAGTACCTTCTTGTCAAGCTACAGTCTGCAGCCAGGCTCCCTGCTCCCCTTCCCCTCCTGAACCTGTGCTCAGCCCCTACCCCAGCCCTGGGTGTGGCATTTGAAATGTGCAGAACTTGCTGTCCATCCTCAGCAAGGCTTTCCCTCACGGAGGCAGTGCCCTGGGAAAATGGGTATCCTCACCATGCCCACCTCCAGAGTTGTCAGGAGGATGGATACACCCAGCTGGTTAAACTGTAGGTTGTGCCCAGACAAGAACACTCTTGTGGAGGTCCCTCTGCCAGCTCGTGGGTGCTGGCAGTGGGAGGACTGGGCATTTCCCAACGGTGGCAAGCACCATGGTGGGTGAGGTGCCCAGAACGGTGGCTGTACTTACCAACCAGGGAGCTACGTGCACAGGAGAAATGGTAGCCGGCAAGAGTGCTGCAGATGACCCCTCAGAAGTGGGTGTGGGACTGAGGACTGCCACACACATCCCTCCAGCACTCCATCAGAGGCAGGAGTTGGACCCTGGTCACACAGGGGGGCCACCAGGCTCCAGGCAGAGGGTGGCACCAGTGCCTGCAGGACACAGGAGGAACACTGATTAGCCAGAGATGAGTGCCGCACCTTGACACCTTCAGACCAGCCCTAGGGAAGGGGCAAGGCAGCCCAGTTGTCATAGAAACCCAAGTGTTTGTAGAACACTGTATTTTCCAGAAAACCCTGGCACCCCAGCTCTTGGGAGGCCCACGTTGTCTTTAGAAGTAGATTTGCATGTCATGCATATTTACAATGCCTTTCCCACCACCCACAGAATTTCTGCAGCAGCCGGCAGTGGGGAAGCTATGGTTCCCAAGTCCTTCCTCAGCTTGCTCCTCCCCTTGCCCCTCCCCCTTTCCCACCTCATGGGGGAAGTGAGGAGAAGGGCCAAAGTCACGCCACTGTGAGTTCAAATCTCAGCTCAGCCCCTCGCTCATGGAGGGGGATAATGGACAGGTGGTTTCCTCTCTCTGAGCTTCAGTTTCTCTTCTTGTTAAGAGCACTCTTCTGAGAGCTACTGGGAGGTCTCAGAAGGTAATGCAAACAGTATGCTGGCACAAGGTACTTCCTTGGGAAAGACCCTGGGAAGTGCCATTCTCCTGTCCCAGCAGCCTGAGTGTCTCCCTGTGAGATGGAGGGATGCCAGGCATCTCTGCCCCGCCTGCCTGAGCAGCTTCCCCTAACTACTCTGCGCCTGGATGCTTGTTAATGGGAAGAAGGCTGTCCACTGCACCCCTACCCAGGAGGCAGCTAGCTGACCCTGGGACCTCAGAGGATGTCCCTCTCCCCTCCCATTCTACAGGTCACAAAACTGAGACTGAGACACCAAGGCAACATTAGCATGAGGGCCAGAATCTGAGCAGCTAGACTCAGCCCCTCCACCAAGTCCTTAGAGGAGACACAGGGACCAGTTCACTACAGTAAGAAACAGGAAGGGGCAGCTGTGAGGTTGAGATGCTCATCATCTTCATCTGCTGGTCCCCAGACCCAAGGATGCTCTCCCAAACTCTCCCCAGGGTCTGCCCAGAAATGGCACCTCCCCCACATCAGTTCCTACACTGCCACATGTGCAACAGACTTCATTTCCTCCTTTCTGAAGTAAGAAACTGAGGCACACAGCATGGCAGGGCAGAAGGAAGGGTCCTGATGGGGTGTCTCCAAATCTCCTTAAAGCCATGGCACTCCTTTGATGAGGAGCATACACTGATCACCAATGAGGACGGAGCAGCATTCTCTAACCCAGACCTGGTTGGTTCTAGGACAACCAAACCTGTCTCCCCGAGGAAGAACAAGAAAAAGAGGAGGACCAGCAGGGGTTTAGGTAGCAGGCAAGGAGATGTGGGACTCAAGAACATTCTCAGTGAGAGGCCACATGCTCAGAAGTGTGCATGGGAGACCTCCAGGTGCACTGTGGGGTGTGAAAATCCACAGCACGCTCAATGCCACAGCTGGGGATTCCCACCAAGTTGTCACTTAGAGCCAAACTCACCAGCATTACAGCTGAAGGAAGAGGTAATGGCAGAGGAAGGCATCCTGACCTGGAGGTCTCTAAGCCCCCTCGGAGCTCCCAAGTTTGCCTGCTGAGGGAAGGCTGAAAGTCCCCCCCTTTCCCCCTTGTCTGTGATGGGTAACAGACCCTAGGCCCCTGCTGTCTGTGAAGTCCATTTAAGTCTTGGACTTCCAACACAGACGATCTACATATAAGGCCAAGATTTAAAAAAAAAAATTCTATACTAAAGGCCTCATACTGCTCAGTGCCACCGACACAGACTGTCCAGGTGGCTGTGGCTTTGCAGAAAGGGAAAGCAGAATCAAGTCCGGTTTCGGCTGCCAAGAGCTGCGGTGAGGACGAGAGCTGAGAGCGGGAAGCATTTTCTGGGGCACTGGGGGAGGTTCTAAAATGGACTATGGTGATGGACACACAGCTCTGTGTAGGAGCTAAAAAGCCATCTAACTTCCAATTAGTCAAACATATGGCACGTGTGTTACAGCTCAGTAACTGTTAAATCCTTTGAAAAAAAAAAA